>JABCKJ010000620.1:0-11016 GCA_018850815.1 Asterophora lycoperdoides
TCAAAGCCCCTTAAAGCCCCTTAAAGCCGGCGATATCAGCTTTAACGCGGCTTGGACTTTGCTTTCCGGCAACACTATATTTGAGGGCCCAAAAATGGCCATTTCCTTGTCAAAAAACAGCGTATTTGAGCCTCCGCGCACGAAAACCTTGTCCAATATTGCGTATTTCAGCTGCCTTTGAGCAGCTGGTGATGGATTTTTGGATAGGTCAGCAAGGGAAAAAATGAAAGATCAACAAAGCTGGGATGCTGAGGAGGCGTCAGAACCATCTTTGAGCTCGAGCATGAGGGTTTCCCACACATTTTGCAGTAACATTCCACTTTTGGAAGTGATTTTTTATTTTACGTAACCCAGGCACGTGAAATCCTTGTCCATTATTGCGTCTTTGAGGCCCAAAACATTGCGTATTTGAGGTCGATTTGGAGCCATTTTTGCGGACAGACCTCTAGGGGAGCTTTCCGGGGCCTGACCCATGGGACAAAAGTATTTTTTTTTGATTCAGCAGACAAGGTTTTTGAGATCTGGATTCCAAAATTGATTTCAGCGATAACACTTATAAGTCCGATATGACTTTATTTTTTGGTATTTATTGTGATTCCAATCCCCGATCTCGAACTCTGTTTCTAGGTTCTTGGCTGACCTTTGAACCCTGTTCACTGAATATGTGCAGGTCCACAACCCACACATAAGGTGCACTATACCAGAATTTATATACAGCTCCTGTTGTCCTGTTTTAATGTATGTTTGAAGGTGCCAGTATCTGGAGTTAGACTCGTACCCAGTCGCTGTGTCGTAATCGCGATGTTGAATCTGAGTGCGAGAACGCGATGTTGAAAATCGGACATGTGTTTATATATGGTGTGTATGTTGGTGAAAGTTCCGTATTTGGAAATTCCGCCCCGTCCGCCCCATGCGCCCCGGACAATCAACATGCCATGTGATATGATGGCACATACATACATCACACATGAATGTGTGAGCTCCATACACATACATTTGTGTGGCATATTGTATATGCGTTGTGTAACTTCTCATCTGGGCATGAGTGTAAGGGCAACCTTCAGGAGCGGACTGGGTCACACTGGCAAAGGGAATCCGAAGTTATATTGCTAGTACAGTAAGGGAACAAATATACTACGCACCTGGCAAAGGGAATCCCAAGATAACAAGGATGGAAATCCCTTTGCCAGAGCGCTGATTATATGTGAGACTGTACAAGTGCAACGAGGACCGACACGCGGATCACGCATGTTTGGACATGCACCTTGGCAAGGCGCGCCTCGTGTCAGAAGGTAAAAATAGTAGGAGTGTAAGATAATGAGCATGGTGTAAAGGAGTGAGGAATACCGATATGTACACAGCACCAGTGCTAACGAGGAGGGCGTCTGAGGTGGGGCTTGGGAGCGTACGGTCAGGCCTGACAAATGTTGTCCAGGTCTGATGCTCGGGTCCAATGAATGTTGTCCGGGCCCAATGCTCGGGCCCAACGTCGGGGTCCAATAGTGTTCCCTGACAACCGCTCGTCTTCACTCGCACTGGTATTTGTCGCTCTTTTACATTACACTCCTTTATTACACTTTCACCCATTTTTGCCTTCCGACACGAGGCGCATGTCTGGACATGCGTGATCCGCGTGTCGGCCCTCGTTGCGCTGCACAGTCCTCACTTATAATCGACGCTCTGGCAAGGGGATCCCCACTTTCTTTATCTTTGAATTCTCTTTGCCAGGTGCATAGTATATATGTTTCCCTTACTGTACAGCAATATAACCTTTGGATTCCCTTTGCCAGTGTGACCTGGTCTGCTCCCGAAGGTCGCCCTTACAGCCCACTACTTTGTCATTATGTTTTGCGCTCAGAAAGTCTTTTTCAATCAGAATCATGAGCTTGTATTCACTGCTACTGTGGATAATTTGCTCACTGCACATCTCAATGAAAAGACAACTATTTTTCCAAAACCCTCACCCTCTACTATCTCAGCTAAGTCTGCATCATGTGCACTTGTGGTAGATTGTGCACTCCTCCATCGGCAGATGTGCCATCTTGGGCATGATCCTGCCAACCAACTCATCAGCAGGAAGGCTACTGCCAATCTGAATGTTACCTCCACTGCTCGTATGCCTAAGATCTGCGAGGTGTGCTTCCACAAAAAGCAACATCACTTTCCATTCCCTCAGACAGCTGAGCGAGCTGACAAAATCCTTGACTGAATCTTCAGCGATGTTCATGGCCCCATGCCCGTAGCAGGATATGGGTCAGGTCATAAATACTGGGTAACCTTTATTGATGACCACTCCTGCTGGATGGAGACATATGGAATGCACAAGAAAAGTGATTTCTTCAGCACTTTTAAGCAGTTCAAAGCTCTTGTCAAGTGGCAAACGGGGCAGAAAATCAAATGCTTTCACAACGATGAAGGTGGAGAGTACATACAGGGTGAGCTGCTGAAACTCTGCAAGTCGGAGGGGATTTCCATCAAATTCACCAATCGAGCTATGCCACAACAGAATGGCATCACAGAACGGAGCAATTGTACAGTTTCTGAGGCCATCACTTCCGTATTCCCTCTGACCCCTGTGTATACATCTATATTCAGGATGACATTCACATCATTATTTAGGTCCACGTTGACAATATGACTATCACATCCAAATCCCAGCCCGCCATCCTCCATGTTATCTCAGAGCTGCGGAAACATTTCAAATTACACCATCTCAGTCCCACCACCAGTCTGTTAGGGGTATGTGTAACCCATGATCGCCCCAATCACAAATTTTGGAATGATCAATGTGTGTATGCTATCAAAGTCCTCTCGCATTTCAACATGCTCAACGCCAAGCCTGTCACTGTGCCCATGGACCCCAATGTGCACCTGTCCAAAGCTCAGTCGCCCCAGACACCGGAGGAAGTTGAGGAGATGCGCAAGTTGCCTTATATCCAGGCCACCGGCGCCCTCCTCTACACTCATCCTGACATTGCATATACTGTAGGTGTCCTTTGCCATTTCAATGGCAACCAGGCCTTACTCACTGAAAAGCCATCAAACACTTGATGTGCTATATTCAAGGTACTCTAGACTACTGGATCGAGCATTCCGCCGCAGCTGCAACTGCCGCTGGGCCTTCCCCATCTACCTTGCGAGGTTTCTCTGATGCTGATCATGGGAGCAACCTTGACAATGGCCGGTCAACCACTGGCATGCTCATTGTGGTCATGGGTGGTGCAGTCAGCTGGTCAGCGTGCTGTCTATCATGGAGGCCAAATTTGTCACAGCCGGCAAGACTGGGCATGAACTCTGCTGGTTATGAAATTTTCTCACAGATGTCAGGATGCCTCCCTCATGAGCCCTGGTGCTAAACATGGATAACCAATCAGCAATTTTGGTATCTAAGCACCCCGAGCACATGGGGTGCCTGAAACACTTGGATCATCACTGGTTCTGGCTTTGCGACACCATTTACAACAGAGGGCTGAGTTGGCTGGGGCGTGGACGTCCACAAGACGTCCACCGGGAACCTCTGCCCACGGAGGTCACAAACACAGTTCGTCATTGATTAGATATGTCATCATGATACACTGTACTACAGTGCTCGTCACCCCCTTCCCAGCCTGTTTGGTACCTAAGTAGAAAATTTTTGTGATTTTTTGTGATTTTTTTCTTAAGGAAGGAAACCCACCAAAAGATGTCCATTCTTGCAGTGTCAGGCTTTTTCCCCTGGTGCTTCACTTTTCGACTTTTTGAGATTTGGGCCTGGGGAACAGAATTATTATTATCATTATGTATACCTGTTTGTAGCTGGGGCCATGCACGTGAAGTTCCGGCAAGACCTTATCATGCCCATTTCAATATTTTGCCCCACGAGTAAATTTAGAAATGTAATTTGAAATCACAAAAACAGAAATGTCATTGATACAGCATACTGTTTACATCCCATCACCTCTCCAAGCCCTGAACCACCTACCAAATGCCAAAGCTCAAAGGCACGTGCAAAACGCAGCACTGCCCCACAATGCAAGGCTGCCAAGCAGGTCCAATAATCTGCTCAACTGGACCTTTTGTCATCTGACAGATATCAGCAGTTACCGGTGTTTGCGACAAGGTACAATCACTGTCTCTTGCCAGCCACTAGGTGGATGTCGGCTGGACGTCTTGTGGATGTACATCCCAGTTGACTAACTGCTCTTGTTTACAATGGGAAAATCATTCCGAATTTTATCCCGTTGGACAAGATGGTGGCTGATCTGCTAACAAAGGCTTTGCCCCGTGATGCTGTTGACCGGCTCTGCAGGAAAATGGGGGTGGTTGGGGAATTTTCCAGGGAAGAACTCCGGTGATGTTGCTGCGCACATCAGGTGGGAGTGTTGAACTTCACTTGAAGGAGTATTCTGCAGATGCCCCACAGGAGTTTGTCACGTACCTATCATGTGACCATTTCCGTCCTTTATCTTTCATATCTGGGCCTCGTATTCCTTAGCTTTACTACTACTGAATACACGGACCCAGGTTCGCATCTATTAATATAGCTTTACTACTACTGAATACAGAGACCCAGTCTCTTTGTATATTCATCTGTTCCAGCTCGACGATCTTGTACAGATCTCTTCGGTTCCAGTCAGTCGCGGCGCATTACCTCCTGCAAGTGGCACATGGGACAGCCGAATTGAATAAAATGGTACTGTACCCTCCAATTTTTTTTGAGCTCAATGCTTGGACTAACTAACCGGCCCTCTGTGTTGGAGTTTAAAGCCGGCACCCCCTTGATTGTAGTTATAGTTAGAGTAGTTTATACATCAACAGGACAGGGTCTGGTGGTTCTGGAACCCTTCCCCGTCAATCTTGGTCTTTTCCAAGTCCTGCGACGAGTCCTTGTTCATCGGATGCCTGTGGGAGTCCTCGCCGGTACCAACGCGCCAGTACCCGATGACCTGCGCGGACTTGGCTGCGAAGGCGGAGCCGTAGCTGGTAATAGAGAGTGCGAAGCGGACGAGTGGTGCGAGAGGGGGAAGAACGAGGTTCATCAAGTCCTGTGTTTAAAAGGGGCTGGAAATGAGTGTATGTATGAGCATTTAGAGCACGAACACGCACATCGGGGTGGTAGAAGTCTTGCGAAACAATCACAAATTTTCCGTCATGCTTTTTGAGCTTGAAGCGAGTGAGGTACCTGATAATGTCGCTCGCGTTCAGTAGGATAGAAAGCAAAGCAAAAACAGAGATGTGATGTACCTGGCAGGTGTGGCGTTGAAGGGCGAGAAACGGACATGGAAGAGTTGCGTGGTTTCGAGAATGAGAACAAGATAACGTTCAAGGTCAGATACTTTTTCGAAGATCAGTACATATAGCGAACGCGGTTTCAGACCCTACCGATGCTGGTTACGCCGATGTCGTTTTTCGGCGACATAACACGGTACCATCTGCCGTTTGAGCGCCTCACCAGCATTTTCCAATTGGATGCCGAGGCTTCCCACTTACTGGTAAACAGCTAGCACGTCTTCCCTGGAAAGTGGCCCTGGGGCAATCTTGAAGAGACATCCTCGGCAAAGTACTGGAGCAAGGAGTCTCTCTGCGCGTCGGGAGATGAGCCGGTGAGGAGACGCTGGACAACATGCTTGATTTCGGTTTCGGGGTTCTGCATGGCGGTGGTCTGGAGAGAGTGGCGCAGCGCCACCGTGACGTGAGGCATCTGTGGCGCGCTGCCCCAACTCTTCAATTTTCCAGGTATTCTTGGGTATTCCTGGTGTATTCGATCATAAATATGGACGCCATGTGGAGAGATGTGGATGTTATTATCTCCGATGATGTCCTTTTGCCAGTTGAAACCAGCTTACGCCAAGGAATTCACAGGCAGAGTTTTGGGGACCGGGATGCGTAGTACTACATACTGCGGAGACGCTCAGTGCTCAACCCCGGAAGGAAAAACGCGCCACGCGATCAACTTCCTCACTCTCGACCTGAACATCCTCGACTGTCAGCGGCTGGGCATCTTTGGAACTTATAGCTAAGGCTAAGATCATGGATACGTGGCCGGATAGTATCAGGGCGAGGATAAATATATCACGCCACCTCCCCAACTTCAGCAAGATCAAAAACCGCTAGAGACACTAGATCTAGTGGTTCTAGTGGCTCTAGCTGGCTCTAGTCTTCTATATCATTGAATAGATCTACAGGGACATGGCAAATTTTAGACACTTCTACAGAACGGGCTAGGCCCATAAGTCAGCAATAGATCTACTTACGCAAACTAGAGGGCCATGGAAAGAGAATAGAGGTGCATAGAAAAATCAATATATTGCGAAATCCTACAATTATTAGTCTACAAGGTACAAGCCAGCTGCCGCCATTGGGCACCATGATCACCTGAAAGCGCGAACATGAATCGACAGCAAATGAATCGACAAAAATGTGAATACATACCACAGGGAGAGACCACGTGTGTTTTGAGCGTTGGGCCATGTGTCAATGCGAGCGATAGCAGGAACTGCTCCGCGCTGCGCAAGATGTCCTTCTGGACAATGCCGAAAGAGTGCTCAACTGAGTAGAGGCGCGAGGTAATGATTGTCGGCAGCCGGAGCGTCTTCGTGTTCGGAACCACCCAGAGCTCGTACCCGGGCGGAGAGTTAGCTTGCCCGTCGCAGTGCGCGCAAAGTCGAGGCAGTACTCGTAATTCGCTTTGAGCCCACGCCTCCACGTGCGCAGGGAGTACTCGGAGTGTGGGATGGAGCGGATGTAGACGTCCTCTTCGCCGGGAAAAGGCTTGACCTGGATAGTCGGGAACAGTGGCGAGGACCAGGAGATCCCAGTCATCACACGGGGCTTGATGTCAGGATAAGCCTGGCAAAACTTGAGATAGGGGTCGCAGATGATGGGTCTACTTGGGGATGCTGGTGCTGATGATGAAATTGAGGGGCAGCCGGGATGCGAGCCTTGGCCCCCTGGAAGGATCTCAGGAGCGAGATGCCTAGATATACTTATGAAGAAGTCAGCACAAGCATAAAAGGAATGACATAACACACATACACCAATGTAAACCCCCTCATCGGTGCTCGAGACTGATCCTTGCAAAAGTTGAGGTCAGTTAAGACAGCCGGAACACTAAAGGGTGTAGACTGTTGGAGGTCCGGTGCCGGGGCGCTTGGTTGGGTGTTGGTTGGGTGTGGGAAGCCGAAGACCGGACCGCCGAAATGTTGAAGGCCCGATAAACAAGTGTCGGCATTGCTGACAGCTATGGTCTAACCCTTCGGCTGCGGTAATAATGTCATTTTTATAGTAGACTGAGGGAAGGCTTTTTTGTGTTGCATGCATAGTCCGCACCAGACAAAGTAGGAGGAGTTGTTTTTGGTCTGGGTACCACATGAACCTATAAGTAGGTAGCTACAACTAGATGAGAAAACGCGTGAGTCCTTCGCCCGGCTGCCATACCAGTGGAGGCTCGTCCGATCAAATTGCAGAACATCAAACAAATGATGGCAGTACACAGCCCGCTCGTATGGCAACTGACTATCAGGCCGCCTTCAAGAAACCTTGCTCCAAGATCGGACCAATGGGCATTGGGCAGGGCGCTTGAGGAGGAGGATGGCTTGAGAAGAAGAGAGTATAAGAGAGAGTGGGTTGAAGGTCAACCACAGGGGTATGGATAGCGGCAGCCAATTCAGATTAGGAGGAGCTATTTTGGAGCTGATCTGTATGAGGATGACAGATCAGCCATGAGGAGTCAGGTGTGTTGCACATGTTGGGTTTTGGACAAGGTAGCAAAGAACAACCAACTATAGGGGCAAAAGGAGTCATTAGCTCCTAGTCTTTGTAGCATATAACGGTCAGCTTTGTAGCCAGCAAATCCAAGTCATCATTTTCCCAGTTTTGCATCGCTCACAGTTCACAGAGTTCAGAAGAGTCCTTCACCATCTAGGTCATCATCACCCACAGTCTCATCAATATCGCTTCTTCCCTTTTTTGGCATCTTGTGCCAATGTCCCTTTTGGTTTTGGGCTGTCAGTCGTCACTTTGGGCATCCAGCTATTGCCTAGTCGCAGCCGACGAGTTTGTTTTTGAGGCACAAGGCTCATTCTGAGTGGTCGGTCGTCGGTTGACCTTGTCGGCCATCGGTTACAGGCACCTTTCAACATCCAAGGACTCTCGCTCTGACAGAGCATTGTCGGGCCTTATACTTCATCTGACCACCCTTCAAATTTCCTTCCTCTGTGTGTTTGGAAACTTTTGGCTCCACTCGCTTCTCGACTGTCTCGTTTGGTGTCTGTGTTGGTCGTACCTGGCCAGCATCTGGCACATTTTGAGCGTTATCATTGATGATCTCTGGGGATTTCCCATTCTTTGTAGGAGTGGTGGGAGTCGGGCGGTGATAGGGTTTCTTGTTTTGTGGGGTAATAGATGGTTGGGCGGCTTGATGAGAAATAATGGATGGAGCGGAAGAGGGGGTGGTGGTATTGCAAGTGGGTTCGGTGAAGAGCTTGTCAAAAGAAACCAAATGACGATATGGTACCAGTGTGGGAACGGATGGTGCGACAGGTAACACAGCAGAGGGATATGCTTTTTAGCCAATCTTAAGGTTGTTTCTTTCTAGCCAGACTTGGTTGCCTTTCTCAAATGGTTTGAACTTCCGTGTGATATGTCCCAACATTTCTCATGAGTTGCAAGAGCCTCATCACGTACTTGTTGTAGTTCCACTATGCGCTTCTCTGCCGATAATACATCAGACTTCGAATATGGTGTGGGAATAGTCTTGGGGTTGTACACCATTCATGAGGTAGAATGGTGAGGCATTGCATGCTGAGTGTAACTGATTGTTGTGCGTAAACTCTGCAAGGGAGAGGAATTGGCGCCACTGTTCCGGGTAGTTAGAGGTGAAGATTCAGAGATAGACCTCTAATTCCTGGTTGACTGGTTTTGTTTTGCTGTCAGTTTGAGGATGGTAAGCAGTGCTCATGGCAAGCTTGATTTCTAGAAGATGTCCAAGTTCCTGAAAGACTTTGCTGGCAAATTGGAGTCCTCGGTCAGAGATAATGGTATCGGGGAGTCCAAATCTCTTATATACGTGGTGAAGTAGAAGGTCCGCAGTTCTGAGGGTGTCGATGGTTTTCTTGCAAGGTATGAAAATTACCCCCTTTGTAAGCCCTTGGTCTACCACAACCAAGATTGAGTCATCACCATTGTTCTTGGGTAAGTCGGTAATGAAGTCGATTGATATTTGGGAAAATGGACAGTTGGAGTCTGATTTTATATGAAAAAGTGGTGGTGTTGTGGGGTGGGTGTTGATCTTCATCTGTTGACAAGATGTGCATCCTTCCACAAATTTCTTGACAAAGGTATACATTCCAGGCCATGAGTAGTCAAGTTTCACCAATTCCAGTGCTTTGAACTGTCCCAAATGACCCATCATGACAGATTCATGGTATTTCTTGACGATATTCCTGTGAAGTTCCAAATTGTTTGGTACGTAGCACTTCTTGCGGAAGAAGAGAAGGCCATCTTAGATTTTCCAGTCATCAAGGGCGGATTTGGTCAGTGGAATCCCTTGGGATTTAAGGGTTTCAATTGCATCCATCAGGGCAGATGCAAGAGCATCTCGCAGTTCCGTATCCACTGTTTGGACAAAAAGTTCATCGGAAAGAAGAATCATGTTTTCATTGTCATGGTCCTCAAGAGGGCAAAGATCTGCTCTTTGGAAGAGTGTGTCAGATTGTACCATTTGTGATCCGGGAACATGAACCAGTTTCAGGTCAAATTCTGAAAGAAATAGGCTCCATCGGGCTTGTTGTTGGTTTAATTTCTGTGCCATTCAGAAATATGTGGGATTCTTGTGGTCAGACAGAATTGTCGTTGGGTGGAGGAAACCTTGGAGATAATGTTGCCAGGTTTCTAAGGCCCGCACAATGCCAAGAAGTTCTCGATCGTAGATCTGGTAATTTCTTTGTGTCAAGTCAAAGGAGGGGGAAATATAACCACAAGGGTGCCATTCTCCATTGATGTCCTGTTGTCATAATACTGCTCCGGTGGCAAACTTCAAAGCATCAGATTTGATGATGAAGGGTTTTGACTTGTCAGGCATGACAAGGATGGGTGCTTTCAGGAATTCACCCTTCAATTTATCAAAGGCTTCTTGACATTCCTTGGTCCATTCCCATGTCTTGTTCTTCTTGGTAAAATCATTCAGGGGCCGGGCAAGGTCGGAATAATGGCCAATGAACTTCCTATAAAAGTTTTCAAATCCTAAGAAGGATGGTACTCCTTTCACGTTGACGGGAACTGGCCAATCCTTGATTTCAGCAAGTTTGGTGGGGTCCATGCTGATCCGGTTTTTGCTAACAATCATGCCGAGGTATTCCACTTCGGATGCTTCAAACGTGCACTTCTCCAGCTTCAGGAAGAGGTCATTTTCCTGTGGCCTTTGCAGTACTCGCAGAGTCTGTTTTCAGTGTTTGTTCAGGTCATCAGAGAAGATCAGCATATCATTCATGTAGATGATAAGCCATCCCTCATCCAACATGTTCTTGAAAAGTTCGTTCATCATGGATTGGAACGTGGCCGGAGAGTTGCAAAGTCCAAAAAACATGCTGGTTGGTTCAAACAGCCCTTGGTTTGTCTTGAAGGCTGCTTTCCATTTGCCTCCTTCTTTGATCCTGACATTGTTGTTTTTCCATCGTAGGTCAAGTTTGGTGAATACTTTGACGCCTTTCAACTTGTCTAGGAGGTCGCCGATCAAGGGTAAGAGGTAGGTGTTCTTGACTGTTCCGGGCAGTCTTCCGTGCTTAATTCTCCAAATAAATTATCTTCACCACCAAAATCTGAGCTCCCAGATAAATTATTAATCCGATCTGTGAAGCTGGCTCATGAGATTAAACTTCCTGTAAAACTTCGAAACCTCCATGACAATCAGGAGTTAGAGGTTGAAGCACTCTTGGACTCAGGCGCTACAGGAATGTTTATCGATAAGAAGACTGTAGAACTGAATGGTATTCCCACCAGGAAGTTGGCAAAACCAATTCCAGTCTACAATGTTGATGG
>JABCKJ010000621.1:0-11007 GCA_018850815.1 Asterophora lycoperdoides
TCCTTCAGGATTATATTATACTATTGTAGCAAACCATTACTCATAATATAGTAAAGGTATTCAAACATTTGCTAGAATACCATCACTGAGAATATGCTGATAATAATGGATATACCTTTACAATAATTTTACAATATTTTGACTGATAATATTGTGGCTTGACCCAGTGTCAGAAATCTTTGCGATAGATGTCGAGTTTAACAATTGTCCAGCTGTCAGCGACGGCCTCCGCATCGATATTTTCCACTCTGCTGCCACCACCTTCTATGCTCCCAGCGACTTGTCAGGGATTGGTGGAATGCATTACAAGCACATCAAAGCAACTCCATCATGGAAAGGTGGTCCAGGCCAATACAATTGTGTTTTCATTGAGACGAGCAGTGATGGAGACCTCAAGGGCTTCCAAGGCCTTCATGTGGCTCGTGTCCTGCTCTTTCTTTCATTTGTGCATGATGTGGTTACATATCCTTGCATGTTGGTTCAGTGGTTCACAACGCTCGGTGATTCACCATGTCATCAAACTGGCATGCGGTGGGTGTGACCTGACAAGGATGCCATGGGATGCCATGTTACGTCCATTATACACGTCGATTCCATTCTTCGTGCAGCTCATTTGATAGGTATTAGTGGCAGCCATATGCTTCCTTGGAAATTCTCGTGCACGGATGCCTTACATTTTTTCCAGTCTTACTACATCAACAAATATGCAGACCACCATGCCCATGAGATTGTGTTCTAAATATACTATGTTTTGCCAATTTTTGACCATTCCCAACGCCGATAATCTTCATGATAATGAGGAGCAATTTTGTTTGACAAAAAACAGCTGTATTCAGTCTGTAGGACAGTTGTTTAAGGTTTGAGTTGCTGGGTACATTCTGAACATTGTCTACATTACAATGTACCAGCCAGATTTCATTTAATTAACACCCAAAAGCGAGGAGACACATTTTTGTGTTGCGTTTAAGTGTCGAGCGAGGCAAGTGATAGATCAAATGTCCCATTTTGGATGCCACGTGATCAACGGAATGTATTTCAGCTGAGTTGAAAAAAAGCTGTCATCTAAGCATCGTTTAAGTGCATTGGAGAAGTGTAAGCTTCTCAAGTCAAAGTGGTCATAAAAAGTTGAAGTGTAAGTGATCACAGACACTGAAGTGAAAGTCAAAGACAGTAAAGTAATTTTTTCAAAAGTCAAAGCTGATGCCGTTTTGCTAATGTTATTTACATCATTTGAGACTGCTGAGTACGGAGATCAATCAGGGTCAGTGATGCCCATATATCAGCCAATTTACCTGGCTGCGAAGCGATCCAGTGCTGCAGCATGAATCCTAACCCAAATAGGACTATTGGCATAACTATGAGGACTATGCAAAAATCAAGAGCAGATGTTTTGGTGTTGGCAGTGGGAACGTCCAGCAGGGTTGACATGGTAGTGTAAGAATAGGCCTGCCACATGTTTCATGAAGGCATGTTTACCTCACAGTCAGTTCCAATCTTCTCACAGTGCAATGAGGCACAGCTGATCATTATCTGTATTCTGCCTTTTATCTCTATACAATCTTTCTAATCTGTCAGTGGTATGGGAGCATTAGGAGGAATGGGATGGCGGCCAAAAGTCAGCTGAGGACCTTGATACTTGTGAAGTGATTGATTGATGGGGAAATGGGATTAGCTTGCTACTCAGCCGGGCCGGTGCAGTATGGTGCAGAGTTGATAAATGAATGGCATATGGCTGTTTGAAGGAGGGTGATGAGTGGTGGCCCAGGCAATGGGGTTAACGTAGCAGTGGAGTGGTGGTAGAGGCTGTTGGTAAGTAGTCTGATGATGTGTCTCAATCGTCAGGGTTGATTTTATGGCCAGGGCAGTAGCAATGTGTAATGGGTTGAAAAAGAATTGATGTGTTAATTCCAGCACTGGAGGTGCCCAGCAGAGAGAAACTGCTTTTCCACCGGAGAACTACAAGGAGCACAATAATGGTGAGGGCGAGGAGCGAGAGAGCAATGACAAGTGTGATGGGTATCATGGTAGAGGAGTGTTAATAGGGAATATGTTTATAAAGATTTTAGACGCCCATGGCCCATGGTGCTAGTCTGAAGTCAAGATTTCTGAGGTGGGCTTTGTGCACTGCTAGCCGCTGATTAGCGGAAAGTTCCAATTCCATGGCCTCGATCCAAAATGTTGGGAGGTGGCTCCCTGCAATTCCTGAAGGGTCACCTCAATGATTGTGTTAGATCAAAAATCCATGAATAAACTCTATGCATCCTCTGCAGTGTATGAGAGTGCATCTATGCTGCAGGGACAGAAACACAATGATGGCTTCATGTTTGACACAAAGCATCCGAGTGAGGTGCTCTAGCAAGGAAAAGATCTCGGTGGTGCAATTGAGGTGGGAGGCCATTACAATGGAGGGTTCATCTGAGGGGTCCATGACTATGGGTGGAGGGATAAAAGAAGGAAGTCGTTTGCTCTGTTTCATAGTATGTAGTTTTTTATAGTTGAGGAGATTTAAGGAGTGGTGTTTTAGGATGGGGCCAGGGTGATACTCAGGAGAGGGTGCTAGTAATATTGGTGACTGTCCCATACCAAGTCATAGTGAATCCAGTATGTCTGTAGGCAATACTCAACCCAGCTCCGCTGGAGGCATACATGTATACTGAGGTATTCTCCAAAAACGATGTCTCCAATCAGTAGGATTTCACCTAAGCCATGCCCTGTTGAGCCAGTCATCATCTTCTGATTTGATAATCTCACCTTCTCCCATAGCTCTACGGGAGAGGGCATCGGGTGCAACAAACTGATCTTCCAGAACATGTTTAAGTTCAAAGGGAAACATGAGTATGGCTTGTATCCTTTCACATAGCTAGCATCCATTTTGACGATTAATTTCTTCACTCCAATAAGATACATATGCCAGGCGTGTAGTGCACGATAGAGTCCAAATAGTTCTACCTTGGGCTGCGAGTAACAAGCTTCGTGCTCATTTAGCAGTAATGACCCATACCAAGCAGGGTGTTGACGTCCATTTTCATCTTTCTGAGCGAGAATGAATCCAACGGCAATGTAGTCTGTGTTGACAGACAGGATTACAGGAGATTTGGAGGAGTAGTCCATAGAACACAGAGTGGGTGCAAAGAATACAATTTTTTTAAGTATCTCAAAGCTCTCTTGGCACTGATCTGTCCAAATGAAGTCTACGTCTTTCTTGATGAGGTGAGTAAGGGGTTTGATGATCTGGGAGTAATTCTTGATCCAGATACACACTGTTCCACACAGTCCAAGAAATCCCCTGACTTCCTTGACTGTTTTCAACATGGGCCAGGTCTGGATTTTGTGGATCCGTTCATGGGCTGGACATTATCCATCCGTACTGCAGGTCTGCCCAATGATCACCACCTCTTTCTGACATATCTGAGCCTTCTTTGAAGCAAACATGGCGCCTACGCACTTGATTTTGTGCATAATACGATGAACATCCTGGGCATGCTCCCAGATGAAGTGACATATTCCAGAGTTCTCAGGAAGAGTCTCGGGGTTTCTGTTAGCATCAGGGTACTGGGTTTTGGGTCCTTTAATAGAAAGGTCGTCAATGAAGATGTTGGCAGTATGTGGAATTTCATCTCAAAGCATAAATGACATGCAATTCTGGAATTCTGCAGGGGAGTTGGTGTATCCCATAGGTAGCATGGTAAGTCGAAGAAGCCCCAGAGGTGTGTAGAAAGTGGTCATGTCCCGTGAGCGAGAATCAACTGTTCTGGCGTCAAATCCTCAGAAGAAATCAAAAACTGTATAACATTGGCAACCCACGTACGATCCTACAAAGTTGTCCAATATGGAAAGCTGCCCTGCATCTCAGATAGAAACACCATTAATGGTTTGCAGATTATGCACAATGTGTAGAGTACTATTGCTAGGCTTGTATACCTCTGCATCTATTTTGCTTTTGAGAACTTTGATCACCTTTTCTTAAGTCCCAGGTGGAATAGGTATGTTTCAAAATTCCCTTCCTTGCTGAGAGTGGCAAGATCCTTTTCTTTGAAGGGTAAGGTAGCTTCGTTCAGGACCATAATGTGTTGGAAGAGCTTTTCCTCTTCTGGCCATAGGAAACCATCTCTATTCACATTAATAATGTCCATATGCTCTTTGGTAAGTCATGAGGTAGGCTGGAAGAAAGGAGAGTGCCGAGAAAGTTTAGGAAGTGACAGTAGGAGGCCTCGTGAAATGCGGCATTGCACATGTGCTTCTTCTGGGAATGTTTCAGAGACGGGGTGTATTTTCTGTCCAACCCTTTTATAGGCTCCCAAGGTAAGGTGTTCAGGATGGAGGACTGGTTCAGATGTGGTAGGAAATATGAGAATGTCCTCCCTCCAGTTAATGGGTTCTTCTAGGGCAAGCTGATTCTCCAATGTGCAGAGAGTATTTCTCATTTCAGGGGATAGATTGGTGGAGAGTTGTATAATGTCTTTAGCCTGGCTCGTTTCAGGATCATAGTTGTAGTCTAAGTCTCCATCAGAGTATTTTCTGGGAAGCTTTTCATCACTTTCAGCGACATTCTCAGTATGCAAGTTTTCCAAGCCATCATTGTCAGGTAACTCAAACATGCCTAGCGGTGATCCGCTTGGAATGCTGGAAGAAGAATTAATGGCTGAATAGGTTTCAGTTGTGAGCTAGGGCCTGAGTGGCAGTGAGGAGAGTGTTATCCTGGCCTGGGTATTTGCGAGGAATGATAGATACAAAGTCACTGGCGAATTTGGTGGCGTAATTGGTAATGGTGGTATGGGTGCATTCGGGAATCCAGAATCCTCAGGTAGGTGGGTGGATAATTGGTTAAGTGCGAAAAATTCAGACAGATTGGCTACCTCAGGTTATGTGGCATGTGACAGGTTCTCAAAGGTTACGGGTGGCGTAGCAGTCCTTAGAATAGTTTGCATGTATTGGAATTTAATAGGTGCAGGGCAATGCTCTTTTACCATCTCCTTTTCTCTGCTCAAGTTTCGGTTTCCAATGTGGCGTATTACAGACTGCAGCAAGCTCTCCAAGTTCTTAGCCATCTGAGTAATTGCATGGCTGTGACGGGCACTCGGAGGCTTTGTGACAGAGTTGGGTGAAAAAACAGCATGGTTAAACTTCTGGTGAAAGGGGTACTCTACTTCTGGCTCAAGATGGCGGGGCGTATGTAAATTACATATGACAAAGTCTGATCTGTTGTTTGTGAGGCAAGGGAGGTGCTCTGAGACAGGAGACCTGAGTTCAAAAGTAGGAGAAGGAATCCTTGTTATAAGAGGGCAAGCGAACTCTCCCATAGTAGTGGGAACTGAATGCCTTCACGGTCAAAGTTGTTGTGTGAAGAGAGGTATCCATGGGCTAGTAAGATATGAGCATCCTTGGGCATAAACGTGACTGTATCACAGAGGCAGCGCACAGCGTTAGCAACACTGAAGCTACCGAGACTTTCGAAGATACAAGCTAAATGGAAGAGGAACTCATCTTCCTCGTCTGTGAGGAGGGGATTTTTGGAGTTTTTCCAAAGGAAATACACAAGATTTTTTGATGAGTGTTTCCAAACAAAACATGCCTTATGTTTCCTGAATGTTTCCTGACAAACAGAAAAATTCATAAGAAAATTAAATATTTTCCTCAAGAAAAGTACAAGAAACACTCATTGTATTTCTAAAATGTACAAAATATAATACTCTAAGTGTTTCCAAAATAAACACTTATGAGAAAATAAGTAATATGTTTCTCATCAGTGTTTCCTATGGAAACATTCATGGCTGCCAGCAGTGTTGGAAGCCTTGATGGCTGGGTGGCACGTTTGGATCATAGAGTCGTATGTAGGGGCAGTGCGCGTGAAGGTAGTGGCAAGTTCCAAACTCATTGGACAGCGAGTTAAGTTGAGGGAGTATGGCTGGGGTAATGAGGAGGTAACAGGCTCGTCGAAGGCCTTCCTCGATGTTCCATTGTGCATGCTGGAGATAGTCGATCTGCGGGTTCCAAGGATTAAACACCAGGTCATCGAGATCTGAATGGTAAGGGTTCAAGTAGTGTGATTGATGAATCTTGAGAGGTGCTTTGCCAACTAGGAGCAGGTCAGGCCAGGTGGCGAGATGGTCAGCTAGTGTTTTCCAAGTGTTACAAGCAGTGGTCGAGGGCTGGCATGAGTAGTTGGTGGAGTGGTAGGAATTATGTCGAGCATCTTGTTCAGCCTTCCAGATACAATATCTAACATCCTTGCAATAGACAGAGTCCGGTGTCATCTCCCAGTGTTCTGGCAAGACACGATAATGATCCTTGACTCGGGCTGCAGTCAAGAAGGGAATGGCCAGTGTGTAATTAGGGTCAATGAATTGTGGAGGCATTGCACATTGTGCATTCCCTCCGTACTGAAGAGGGTGGTTGTCGTGCATGCCCAAATACTTCCTGGTGTAACTGACATGGGTAACAGACTGCTGGTATTCTCGGCACCAAGTCAGATGTCCAGGCAGGGGTCGTGCAGGATTGGCATTGGGGTTGATATATGGTTCTTTGTATCCTGTGTAGAACAGGGCAAATTCTTGAGCATGAATGTATCCCCAGTGATTGGGATCTTGTGTGATACACTAGTACCAGAGGGCTCTGTTGGTAGAGGGATTGGGTAGATAGGTAGGCAGTGGCACAGGGTATACAACGGGTGTCAGCAGAGGTGTTGGCAGGGTGGAGAGGGTGATGGCTATGTCCACAAGCTCCGTATAGGGTGGTTCATGGGCTACAGCTGTAACAAGGTCAATGGCCTGAGCCCAATCGTCGCTAATATAATTAGAAAATTTAAAGGACTTACAATTCTTGTCTGCATTTAGCTCTAGCATGCGGGGCGCTTTGTCTTCAGAAGGCAGGGGTATGGACCCCAAATCGGGCCTGGAGTCATGGACTGACGTGCAGGAAGCGATTTGAGCATCTGCTGGCACCAAGGTGTGGCCTGCTGTCATGGACATAATGTGCTGAAGGTTGATTCTTGTGAGCTCATTGATGTTGGAGTGTTCTTCTGTGGAACAGGCATGATTGCGGGGCCCTGCATTGGTAGTAGGAGGGGTTGGTGATGGGGTAAGGAGGTGAGGTGGTATAGGGAGACCCGGGAGATGGACGGGTGTGAGGTGTCGCGCTTCATGTGCATGCGAAGGGGCGGTGGTAGCAAGGTCGTGTTGGGTAGTATTCTATGTCATCTGTGGGATGCTCATATCATCGTGGGCTGCCTGTTGAACGTTGGGAAGGTTGAGGAGGGGAAGGTCGAGTGATTCGAGGACAAAAAGCTTTGCCTCTTTGTTGACTGGTGGGGAGGGGCAACTCTCTGTCAGTACATGGACTCCATCAGGAGGGTAGACTGGTGTTAATGCGATATCAGTGCTCATAAATTGGAAAGAATAAATGGCAGAACTCACCAAGATTGAGGTGTTCCAGCTTCATGTTCTCATCGTCTTTTCTGTCGACCTTGTGCTCGTGTTTTCTTTCCTTTTCTTTGCTGTTCCTAATCTCCCCATCCTCAAAGTCCATGGAAGCATCAACTTCAGCTTCCCTGCGCTCGTATTCTGCCTGCTTGAGATCAAAGTCAAATGGCGATGGGTACTGGGCACCATCGCCTGTCAAGGCATCCATCATGTTGTGCGGGGGCATGGTAATCAGGGAAGTGGGGGCACTTTTTGTTTCATCGTCGGTGTCCATGAGCTCATTGCGCTCGGAGTCAAAATTGTTACTGGAGGAGTAGCCGTGGGCTGCGGCAATGGCTGCTGCGTGATGATGTCAGTAATTCCAAAACTCAGAGGGGGTAAATCGGACTTACCAGCATGGGTATTGCTTCTTAATACCATGGTTCGAGGTGGAATTGTCTTGGATTGCCTGCGTGAAAGGGTGTGCCGACCAGGGTGGCTTCAGGGGGCATTCAGTGCAATGATTAAGGGGGTCGGGAAGGCTTGTGCACAATGGGGGCAAGTGCGAGAGAGGTGGATGTAGCATAGTCGACTGGCCCATGGAGACCAGCTGTGAGGGGGAAGATGAACGCCTGTCAAGGAGGAGACGTTGAGGCAAATTTGGCTGCATGGGAACCAAACCAGCATTGCCCTGACCTTCATTGATTATGGTGGTTTTGCCAACCTGGTATGGTGGAGATTCAGGATGGGGCATGCTGCGGTAGATGTTGATGGGGTGTATGCCATTTGGGAGGGTAGGAGTAGGAGGAGGCAGTTTGTACGATGGCAGAGGAGGCGGAGACGGTGTGCGCTCTCCGGGAGCGCGATCTGCGAGATCAGAATTGTGCTAAACAAAGGTAATGTGGGCATTGCCATTGCAAACAGCGGTGCTCCCTGCCAACGTTGCACTTGTGGAGCCTGAAGAAATGAGGTGAGAACATCATGGCAGGCAGGGGGCGCCCTAAATTCTGAGACAAGGCCTTCCAGAGGTCAGTGAAAACATTGAGCTGTGCGAGCATGGGGTCAATAGTAGATCAGTGACAGGAGGTGGTGCAACATCATTGGGCGGTAGTGCAAAAAGGGCGGCAGGGTTGATGCAAAGTGTAGAGGTCATGCTGGGCAAAGGTAGTGAAGCTGGCTGGTGTAATGGGAATGGGTTGTTGAATAAGTGGGTGTACCACTCGTAGTTATATACCAATTGCTCTTCTATCTTCCACATGATGTCAAAAATAATCCTTAATGCTTCTGTTGTCAGATGGTACAGTGAAGCAATGTTTCTCATGGTGTGTACACTGTACTGCCCAGTTCCATGTGGGCTATCCAGATGGTAGTATTGCATTTCCACTCTTACAGCATTTGTTACTCAGAATTGTTGCACTAAGTGCCTCAAGCTCGCACTGAAGTTTCTAAGATAGTTTTGGGAATATTGCTCAGGTATTGGAATCAATCTGATCGATCATAGGCTTTGATTGATGGGAGAGTCATTGTTGATGCTGGTGATGGTGGCTTCATCGGCGCAATCTGGCATTGCAGCATCAAATGGATCTGCAGATGACAAGACAACGTGGTGATTTGATATCTGCTGATTTGATAAGGAAATAGAGGGGTCCACTGATATTTTGAGGGTGCTGGGCTGAGGAAAACTGTTGGAAGGGCTATTTTGGGCATTTTCAGGGCACAATTGTTAAATCTGATCCCAGAATTCTGTTCCGAGACTCAGAATTTCTTGGCCTGCTCTATTTTCTTCTGTGGTGTCCATCATATCATTTCATTGTCATGGAGAGAGGGGAAGGAGGTTGTTGCAAGCCCCACTGTATATTTGTTGGCTTGTGCATGGTTATCTGATTGTGGTGTATTACTACTGTCTGTGGGGTATGAGGGGAGTGATGAGTGCTCCAGGGAAGAAGAACTGGAGGTGATCTTCTGGGTTTGACAATTTTTCAAAGATAACATACGTGCCATTATCTCGTTCAGAAATTGTAACCCGATTTTTCCTCTGCCATGGTCGTATGAGCAGTAGATCAAATGGTACCTCGTCACCTATAAAGAAATTTGCAATGGTTTCAACATGGCTGCATGTAAGCTTGAGGTCTGTAAGTAGGCCTTTTAGGTTTTCTGATCCACCATTGGCATCATTCATCACTACCGTTTGATAAGGGCTGAACGGTGTGTCTGTCAATCCTTTTAGGAGTTTTTGATTAATGACATTGAGTTCTGATCCAGTATCAACTGTAAGGGCAACCTTCAGGAGCAGACCGGGTCACACTGGCAAAGGGGAATCCGAAGTTATATTGCGGTACAGTAATAGAACGTATATACTACGCACCTGGCAAAGGAGAATCCGAAGATAATGAGAGTGAGGATTTCTTTGCCAGAGCATCGATTATATGTGAGGACTGTTCAGCGCAACGAGGTCCAACACGCAGATCACGCATGTCTGGACATGCGCCTCGGCAAGGCACGCCTCGTGTCGGAAGGCAAAAATAGGTGAAAGTGTAAAGTAAGGAGCGTAATGTAAAAGAGCGATGAATACCAGTATGTACCTTGCACCAGTGTGAGCGAAGATGGGCAGTTGGGTGCCGAGGCTGGCATTGGAGACACACGGTCGGGCCCGGCTCCCGGGTCCGAGAGTGTCCCCTGACATCACCCCCCCTCTAGACTCCCGTTGACCCAATGCGAGTGGCTGAGGCAAAGACTGCTGGCGTGAGCGCAAACAGACCCTTGATGTGTCAGGAGGCGTCCGGATTGTCTTGGTGGGACTGGCAGACCAGGTCCGGGGTAGCGATGTTTTCCCTGGGCTCCCATGATGTGTCTTCGTAGCCATAGCCTTTCCAAAAGATGTGATACTGTAGCTTCTTCTGGAATATACGGCTGTCCAGAACCTTTTCCACTTCATAGTGAGGTTCATTGTTGATGATATTTGGCGGTGGAGGCGGGTTTGGTCGGCGACTTGGGATTGGGTCCGTGACGGCAGGAATGAGTTTCACAACATGGAAAACTGGGTGGATCCGGCTCATGGAGTGAGGGAGGAGAAGTCGGTATGCGAGTCGACCGACTTGCCGCTGGATCAGGTACGGGCCCAGGTATCGGTGCGACAGCTTCTTCGACAGCCGGGTCGTCAAAATGTCCATGGCGTCTAGATATACCATGTCACCTGGGACGTACTCCGGCACCGGCTGGTGTCGCTGGTTGTAGTATCGCTCCATGTCGTCCTTTGCCTTGGCAAGCGCCGATTTCGCTCCTCCTGGGCTTCTTTCATCCGCTCCACGAATTCCTCTGCAGACTCGTTCCTCGCCGTTGCGCGCCTCGGTTCGAACCCCATGCACGGGTGTCGGCCGGTGTCCAGGAGAAACGGGGTTTGCTGCGTCGCCATGTGAACGTGGTTGTTGTAGCTGAACTCGGCGTCTGGCAGCAGGTCTTCCCAGTCATTCTGTCGTTCGTTACAGAAAACCCGGAGAAACTGCTCCAGTTCCTGGTTTACCCGTTCGGTCTGCCCGTCGGTCTGCGGATGGTAGGCGGTTGACGCAGATAGCTTAATCCCGAGAAGGCGGTACAGCTCTCGCGTGAATTC
>JABCKJ010000622.1:0-10998 GCA_018850815.1 Asterophora lycoperdoides
TTGCATATGATTAGACTATTGTTTATCATGTCCTTCAGGATTATATTATACTATTGTAGCAAACCATTACTCATAATATAGTAAAGGTATTCAAACATTTTCTAGAATACCATCACTGAGAATATGCTGATAATAATAGATATACCTTTACAATAATTTTACAATATTTTGACTGATAATATTGTGGCTTGCACCCAGTGTGAGTTTGGATAGAGCTGATTGTAGAGAAAATGGCGAATGTACTCTGAGAGACAAGGCTGGTGGAGAAAGATCTGAGCTGGGACATGTCCAGTGATAGCAGGTAGATACACCTGAAAGGTGAGCATATGAGATCATATAACTGAGAACTGACAAATCCAGATGAGCACTGGTACAACATACCTTCATGAGTGCCTTGGAATCATCACCAGTCCACTGTTTGAATCCACGTCTCTCAGGAAACCGACAAAGACCCGGGAACAATGGAGCAGCAGCAATTCTATCATTATGGATATTAGAACAGCTTGAGGAATGGCATGAGATAATAAAAAATTGTACTCACCGACGATCAATGTCTGTCAGTATCTCATTTGCCTTTGCTGACCCATGCACTAACACAAGATATTCACTGACCCATAACACAATGTGATCCTTGAAGGTCTCTTTAATGATCTGGTGGAGCAGATCAGGGGCCAGGACTTCATAGATATTTCCTCGGGGAAAATGTGCAGTGAATGGCTGCACAACTGCCAGGATCAGATGTACTATTTTTGAGGAAATGATATTTGAGCTGACCGTGATATCACCCACAATCCCATAACTATCCCAAAGACCCTTCAAGTCATCGCCCACAAGTTCACATAATCTTTCAGTATGTTTGGGTGATCGGAGAATGGCCGATGTATCACCATCAAGGTCAGCAGATGTTGACATACACCTAGAAATAGGTCAGCAGATGACAGTGCCAATATAATGCTTAAACACACTTTGCGCACCATCCAGAAACAACACATGATAGGAGAACCTGTTCTGAATAGTCAGCAATGTAAGAACCAATGCCGTAGATGACATGACAAAAATGTCCATCAGCACATTGTGTAACGCAAGGTGTGGTCATCCATGGCTTGAGCGGAAGGAGGATCTGTGTCAGAGACGTGTAGAAGAGTTGGTGACAAAACTTGCAGAACTCGACACTATCTTGGAATTGCTTGTCAGCTATGAGCTGTCTGGCATGTCATTCAAAGCCACTGAAACCAAGGTTTGTAGAATAGGCACTTTTTGGAATGGCTAAAAGTCCGAGAAGGGCAAGGAAATTCTGGTGAGATCACCGTACATGGTTCTGTGTGTTGCCGATCACTCTATAGAGTGGATAGTACTCATTTTGTCCTGTGACTACTAACACTGTTGTCTTGTCACTCCCAAGGATAATCAGTGCAAACATGGCGCCATGAGTCTCAGAATCTTTGGCGATGATGTCCTGCACCACAGTTATCAGCATGTCAACATTTTAGCAGCTTTTGGTAGGTGCATACCAATTGATCCCATGCCCAATTTCCTGACATTGTATCACCCCAGATACGCTTTCCATTTGGCCCATACACCTGCTTTGCGCTGTAGTCTATCTTGCCCTTGAAGTCTGGATTGCCTATCTGGGCTTCCATAACCTTCAGAGGGTCACAGAACCAGACTTTGTAAGCTGTAGTCATCCAGGTGGGAGTGGGGCCATTTTCCGGAAGTTCACCATTGTACTTGACTGAGAATGCCTGCCATGGGATGCCTCCAACCTTGGTAGAATCAATGGTGTTGTAGAAATTAGCGGAGTTGGCAAAAAGTGGTGAGGGTGGATCAAGGTCGGGATCTACTGAGTTGGTGGAGTTGTATTCGGCCCAAATATCCATGAATTCAGTAATCTTCTTGCCTGACATCTGCTCTTGACGATACAGAAAGTCAGCCAGTTTGAATTTGGCCTCAGATCTATAAGGTAAATAGTCATCACTAGCCTTGGTTGCGACCGGTTGTGGCCACGTGCTATATACCATCGTAACGCCACATTAATTTACATTAAAATGAGCCCTGGTACATCCAAATTAGTCCAGAAATGAGTGAGCTATCAACAAAACACTGTTATCAGTGCAGATTTCTATGTTTGCACAACCTTTAAAAAGTAATTTCATCATATCTCAGCCAATTCTTGTCTGATTTGGATGTTCCAGGGCTTAAAATCATCGTATCAATTCCATTTATAGTAATATGACCCTGTCATGGCATGACCTGTCATTTAGCCACCTTCATTCAATTTTGTTCTTAAGAAACAGTACGTTCTTATTTTGCATTATTCTTTTGCATCTAAGCTGGCAATCAAGTGGGCTGATTCAATCATGAGGATGCAGTATAGTTGTGACATGCAAGGACAGGCTTTTTCCTTGCCATTCTTGAAGTTTGCAAGCAGTGCCCCTAGGATCGTTTTCAGAACTGGTGAATACCACGTGTTCTAACTCTTCATCTGCCAGAGGCGCTCTGTGAGGGCCCAGATTTCTCTCTGTCTGGAAGTTTCATACTTGGTCAGGATGTGGTCCATTGACTCAAGTTGGTTGCAGTGAAGGCATGTTGCACAGTCTTGGAGTTTCTGCTTGAAGTTTGCCCTTAGCCACTTTGAACCCATCTAGTAGCCATCGTGGCATGTCATCCAGAGGAAGCACTGGGTCTTCTTCACATAGTCTTTGGTGCGAAAGCTTTTTCAGACTTTTCCTGAGGTCGGACATGAGCTGAAAATCTCTTCATGACAATCTTTGATGTGTTCGAGGTTTGTTTTTGTCCTCTGCCTCTCCCTCTATTTTTTGTTTGCATTTTTTCACTTGAATAGCTTTTTTCATAAGCGATTGCATTATCTTTGAGAGTTTTGCCCCAGTTACTCAAAGAGAAACTTCAATGTTCATGTTGAGGGCTGTCTCAGCCTTTCTGGTTGCCTGGTCTGCTATCTTGTTAGCGCCTTTGTTCTGTGCATGGCCAGTGTGGCCCTTTATCCACTTTACTTCTGTGTGGGTTCTCCGTTTTCCGAGGCGAGCTACTGTTAGCTCAATAAGGTGTGCATTGTCTGTTCCAATGTAGCCACTGTCCTCGTTCCTTTGGAGACCTGATTTATTACATATCTAGAGTCAAGTTTGATCTTCAATGCCGTGTTTACGTCTGCAGCTTCTATAGCCTTCTTGAGTGCTAGAAGCTTGCCGGTTTGATTGGATTGAGCCATGGTTGCAGGAACTTTGGCACTTTGGTTCCTTTCATGCAGGTCACCGTAAAAGATCCCTGCTCCTGTGCAGGTGTCCTTGTCTCCATTGTTGAAGCATGATCCATCCAGTGTGATTGTGGTTATAGCGCCAGCTTTGATAGAAGGGTCAAGGTCAGGAAGCTTGTGAGTCACTGGTCTCTTAGTGAAGACCCAGAAAATCTCTGATAAGTTGCCCTCAGTAATAATCTGCTTTTTGAACAGATCCTACTCTGGATCCCTCTGCATTTCTTGTGCTGGGTTTTCTGCATGTTGTTCTGGTGGAGTGGGCTTGGCTATCACTCACGCTCAGACGCTGAGAAGATCATGTGTTCTCTCAGGGGGTTTCCAACCTGATCCTCCCGATGGCTTATCTACTGATGAACAATGCCCTGAAACTCTTGCCAAGGCAGCATGTTAAGAAGGTCAAGGGCCCAGGTTGCACATGGATGGGGATCTTTGCAATCAAACATGTCTTCTATTTTAATGCACTTTGGGCACGTACAGTCTATCTGTGGCCTGTGCTCTGGGTGTCAGAGTAGCAATGCTGTGAGTTCAGCTTTACCGACGGTCTTTAATTTATGTTTTTTTCTCAGACAGATGCTGGCTTGGCTGAAGTTCAGCCACCTTATCCAAGGGTTTGTGTCACTGTGCAGCCATATTGGGCATGCTTTTACTAGCTTGTTCAAAAAGGCTAGTCCTTCTGGGCGGAGGCCAATGGACTTTGCTGTTCTCAACAGGTCCTTGAGATCGCTTGGTAGATGAGAAGGCTTGGGTGTCCACAACTGGAGAAAGGAATTGCTCTTGAGCTCATTTTCTACATTATCTGTGCTCATAAAAAAAAGGGAATCTGCAAAGTGTGCCCATATTGGGTGTTTAGGGCCTAGTTGAAGGTAGAATTTTAGCCACATCACTGAAATTGCTTCATCACAGGCTTCAATATCCAGATATCCAGGAAGAAACGACCTCCATTCTGGAGGGGTTCATGCAGTGTGCTCTCATTTACTGGGGGGTGTCTGCTTGCCTTGCCAGAAAAACTCATGCATTTTCTTGGAGGCAAGATCCTCAATCCTCTTTGGCATATCTTGAACTTGTGTGAGGTACTGGGTCATACCCTCTACCACCCTTTGGATGATCAGTTTATGTCCTTATATGGTGGAACAGCTCTTTTGTTGGAGGTATGGATGTGAATCACGTGACCTCAGAGATCACCATTGGACTCTTAACTTTAGTTGATGTACTGATAGACAGATCCCATTGTACTTGGTGTTTGAGGGTCGAGTCGCCTGACCGGAAAAAAACCGCGACCCGACAGGACTACAACTGGCTATCACCACAACCGCAAGTTGCGGTCACAGATTTTTTTGGTGGTTGCGGTTGCACAAATTCAAGGTTATATTCTGACCAGTTGAAACCGGTCATGACCAGTTGCATGGCCAGTTTTCCTGATGTGCGGCCTAACATGAGGACCAGCAGAGTGCATACTGAGTACACGCTGCAAGCTAACCACCAACTGTATATAAACAGGCATACAAAATACATCTACCTACTGCTCCATTACTCCCTTATCCCTGCCTCTGATCTATCCTGTTATGGCACATGGTAAGACAGCTGCCGCAGCAAAGCCAACAATGCAAACACATACCAAGTGTATTCATCATGTGCTCAGTCACAGTGCTGAAGAGAGCAGTGACAAGGAGGTTGCTCTACCTCAACGTCAAGCTCACCAGCCAGCAGCAAAGAAGCAGGAGGTTGCAGCAACAGCCAAGGACTTGACTGTGTCCAAGGCTGCAGCTGTGAAAGCAAAGGCTGTGAAGGCAAAGGCCACAGTGAGAGTGAAGGCCACAAAGATGAAGGCAGCAGAAAAGAAAAAGGCCATTGTTATTGAGGACAGCGAGGAGAAGGGCAAGGAGGGCAAGGGCAAAAGTGAGGGCAAGAACAATGGCGAGGATGGTGAGGAGGATGACGAGGCCCGTGGAGAGGGCAACGATGATGAGGAAGAAGACAAAAAAGTCAGTTTACTGATGAGCTCAACGAAGAACATGATGACTCACCATTTGCAGGACCTTGACAAGCACCATGCTCAGGGCATTCCAGCACCTCTGAAATCCAAGAAAAACCAGACGCTCAACATTCTTGTCATATTCAGTGACCGAATAAAGCAACCGTTTACAGAGAATGGCATCAGTGTTGAGTACGAAGGCTGCTGGTATCCATTATCTTGGGCAGTGGTATGAATGCTCACCGTGGTTCAGAGCAACAACCAAAGATGCGATTGAGATGAAGCGGCGGCCTGCCAAGTCTCTCCGGGCATGCTTCCTACGTGGTGCCAACTCGACATGTCATGGGCACATCACTAATGCTGGCCATTTTGAAGAGTATGAGTGATAGTGCAAGGCAGCAAATCCACTTATTGAGATTAACACTTGGTGTGTGTCACCGGATGTGCTGAAGGCCAGGCAAGACAGGGAGAAAGGAACTGGCGAAGTGAAGCAAGCCAGTTGAATTTTCCAAAAGCGAAGTCTCAGGAGTTTTTGCAAGTCTGAGTGGTGGACGCAGTTATCCAACACATTGCAGTCAACAATCAGGTAAGCAAATCTGACAATACACCAGATGCAGGAGTACTACAAGGCTCAGATTGAAACATTTGGTGTGTCACAACCATTGTTGCCATCATTGGCCTTTGAGAACAATGACGATGAGGATTCAGATGAGGACCCAGGCTCCTTTTTCTATGAATACAACCGCTGATGAGTGCTGGAAAGTGCTGGTCCAGAGCCAAAAATGAGCTCTGAGCGTCACCTGCTTCCAAACAATTGTATGTGCGAGTGAGTCAAGAATTCCCTATCACACAGGCTAATGGGTAGGGGGTGGGTGATTGGATGTGAAGTTATACCGTGTCCGGTTCCCTGCAAGGCCTTTCCGGAGACCATCCATTGACAATCCGCTAAGCACGAGCGACGTTGTTTTGCTTGTCCGGGACACGAGGAGTTCATCCGGGTACGCTTTCACAATCCCGGAGGCAAAGCAGGACGTTTGTCGGAGACATCGAGGTTAGACAGAATAAGCAAAAGAGTGGATTTTTGAGGTCTGAAGTTTAATCTGGTTGGCGGGTGGTCCAAGAAGTGTCCTCTAACTACTCCTTCCACTCCCTTAAGTAGGTAGCTACAACCCAGTGCCCGGATTACCGTCATCCCCCAATCCGAGCTCTGTCGATGATGGTGGCGGCCGGTCGATTGGTAAGTGTATGATGCAACTAGAACGTGTCCGGGCGCTGACGCAGGACGCAGTGGCTAGATGCCACGAAGCCTGTCGTTACCGTCGTCCTCCATCCGAGATCAGTTGGTGATGGCGGAGGCCGGCCAATTGGCACGGATATGATGCGGCATCATGCTGACACAATATGGGACGTCCGGCTGCTGGTGGAAACGGAGGCCGATTGGGTAAGATACTACGCAGTTAGACGATATCCGGTACGCTGACGCAGGACGCAGAGGCTAGACGTCGTGAAACCTGTCATTACCGTCAACCTCCATCCGAGATTAGTCAATGATGGCAGCAGCCAGCCGATCGGTACAGATATGATGCAGCATTATGCTGACAAACCGGGGACATCCAGTTGCCGGTGGGAACGGAGGTCGATTGGCTAAGATACAACACTGTTAGAAAGTATTTAGTACGCTGACGCAGGACGCAGAGGCTAGATATCATGAAGCCTGTCGTTACCGTCAACCTCCATCCGAGATTAGTCGATGATGGCGGCGGCCAGCTGATTGGCACGGACGTGACGCAGCATTATGCTGACTCGTTAATGAGACCACTGGTGACCGGCGCTACTGCTAGGATGGTCGGAGCGCTGGTGTGTCAGTGTTGCAAGTACTTGTTACGTGATAGGTGGTATTTAGGATAGATGGTTGCGTTGTCCGGACGAGAGTCACGGTACGGTGGGTCTGTTAGGTTTTGTCGGAATCCGTGCTATGGTGGTGGCGGCCGGTCAATTGGCAAAATATGACGTAGCTAGAACATATCTGGGGGTGCTGATGCAAGACGCTGAGGCTAGATGCCTACCCAGACCATTATGCTGACTGATAGAGGTGACCGGGGGCGACGGCTGAGGTTTCGAGTCCCTGGAGCCCCATTGTTGTGGTCCGGTGGCCGGTGGCTATGTCCGTGGTTTCCGGCGGAACTGTTAGGTTTTGTTGGAATCCGTGCTCAGTCCGGTGTCGTGTTCAACACCTCTCCCTAACAGGAAATGCTGACCGCCCCCGGTCAGCCCCTGGCCGACAGACCCCTCGACCCTGAGGAACATTCTGGTAATTCGCGCTAGTGGCGTGGGACTGTGGCTGTGTGACTGGTAACTTTCAATCCAAGTCCGCGTCGACACGTCCCCAATGCGCCACCATGTCGTCCACCCCCACCATGCTTGCTTACTGGACCAGTGCCCTCTCCAACCCTGTTGAGGACACCTCTTTCTGGCATGACCCGACCTCCCCCGAACTCCCCGCCCATTTGGAAGACATCGACACTGTGTACACTGGTTGGGAACAGTGGGCCGGCAGACCCGAGGGTGCCCGCTCGCTGGTGTGGGAAGAAGAGATCCGGGTGGCCGCCGACATTGCCGCCTACCTGCACGTGCAGCAGGTTCCGTCGTCGGTCGCCCCCCGCTGGCGCCAAGTCCCAGATCACATCGTATGTAAGCTGCCCTCCCTCCCCTTGTAAATACTAACTGCTCCACAGTGGCGACACCTCGCCGTGCGTGGGCACACTGACCGTTCGGGGCAGTTGTCCCTGCCACCGCCTGCTACGCCGTCTGGTGCCTCCCTCGCGCCTCCCGACGACCTATGGGGGACAACGCCCACACCCGCCGGCCCTTCTCTTACAAACGCGGGACCCCATCAGGCAGACGCGGCTCCGTCCGGGACTGCAGTTAGCTTGCCGGTGGCGGAGGGCTCCAACGGAAGCGCGAAAGCGCCGGAGGTGGCTGAACCGATGGAGGGGGTTGTGATAGGAGGGGAAGAGGAAACGGGGGTTGACGAGGGGGCCCCCATTATGGTGAACGAGGCAGGCAGGGAAGGAGACGACGAGGCGGCGGGGGGTTTGAAGGAAGCGGGCCCGATGGAGGGAGTCGAGGCAGATGGCGAGGAACCGGTGGAGGTCGGGGGCGACGGCAGAAGCGAGACAGAGGGCGAGGGACCGGAGCGCGTGAGCAGTGGCGGCAGGATCGAGGCGGATGGCGAGGCACCGGAAGTGGTGACGGGCGGCGGCAGCACAGAGGCGGATGGTGAGGGCCCTGAGGTGGTAGGGGGTGGCGCCAACATGGAGGCGGACGGTGAGGGACCGGAGGTGGTGATGGGCAGCGGCAGGATGGAAGCGGACAGCAAAGGACCGGAGGCGGTGACGGGTGGCGGTAGCATGGAGGCGGATGGTGAGGGACCGGAGGTGGTGATGGGTGGCGGCAGGATGGAGGCGGACAGCGGGGGGCCAGAGGTGGGAGCGGGTGACAGCAGGATCGAGGCAGGGAACGCCACGCCGGTCATCATTGCCACGGACACGAACACTCCCTGCCCCCGTCCCAAACGGGCCAACATACGCGTAGCGCCAAACAGTCTGCTGTATGACTCCATCTCGTACGAAATGGTGGAGACCACGGAGGGGGACCTGGTGCGGATCGAGCGCCCCATCCGTTCTCTTGCACGGACAGCGCGCAACAGCCGAAGAAATAGCTGCCAGCCGGGCAGCATCCCCGCCTCCTTCCACCCCCTCAGGCAAGCGCAAGGCTGCATCCGGACCCAGCGCAGGCCCTTCCACCCCAAAGCGTCCCCGCACCACCGCCTTCGGAGTCAGGGGCAAAATGTTGGACCTGGACGACGGCGCCATAATCGTAGAGTCCAACGGTGGTGCGCCGCCGTCCCCCGGGTGCCAACAAAAGGGAAAGGGGAGGGACCTGGGACTCATACCAGTGGATGAATTGATGCCGGAGAAGGAGGCGGAGCTCCTGAAGCTCAAGACAGGACACCGGAATCGGGTGGAAGGGATAGCGTGCCCCAAGTCCAGTTTTGGCACGACGAGTCCTGCGCGGCAGACAACACGCGCGAAGACCCCACCAAGGCACCCAATGACTCCCCTTCCTCCGCCACTGCCCAAAACTGACAAGGCCACACCCGTGGCGGATGTCCCGCATGCTGCCACTACCCCAGCTGCCCTTCCGAGCCCGGCGGCCCCGATCTCTCCGGCTCCAATAGCGCCAACTTCATGAGCCCCGCCGCCAGCCCCTGCACCGGACCACCACCGCTCTGAAAGCAGCCAGTCAAGTCCTCCGGTCATCGAAACCCTGTCCGAGGCCTGGCGGTTCCGTCTCGGGGGACCGGCCAAAGAGCACCAGCAGACCTTTTCCGTTAGGAACCTCCGGAACACCGCCCTTCTCGACATCTTCCAGGCCGAGGCAGAAGTGGTGTGCCACGCGGACATCCTGCAGGTAAACGCACTACGCGGGCAATTGATACTTCTTTCCTCACAGTTCGACGCAGCCCGGGCGATCCTGCTTCAACAGCAGGAGTATCTGGCAGAGCTTGAGGTGCGGCATCAGGAGCTATTGCATGGGACCCCGCCGCGGGAGTCGGAGGGGAAGGAGGTTACCCGGGAGGAGGTGGAGGGTGTTGGAGCATCTGGAGTAGGGAAAGGGCCGGGGCCGGAGGACATGGACGGCGTAGAGGAGGGCAATTGTAACCAGTAGTGTGCGGTTGCCAAAAAGAATAGAGTACCGTTCCCGCTTCTGCCACCCTGAGAAGTCCAAATTGTGCAGACCAAGCGCTCCGGGTTTGAGGTGAAGGCTCAGTATGTCATCATAGCCATGAGCCCCGCGGGCGGACTCGCGCAACTCAGAGTCGCGACTTGTCAGAAAATAATAGAAAAAAGAAAGGCAAATAGGGCTAGATTTTGGCGGACCGGCCTGCTAAGTCCCCCTCTGTGAACGCCATGTATGTGTGGAAAAGGAATATCTAATCAAATGCAAATTATTGAAACCAGGAAGTGGTTGCAGAAGTATACGGTGGATGAGACTTATCGAATGGAGACGGGGAAAACAACGAGAGGCATCAACGCGCACCACCTTCTTCTTCGTCCTCCTCCCCATTGGCCATGGGTGGGAGGTCCTCATCATCTGTCCAGTCGGTCTGTTCCAAGACCCTTAATCGGGTGGTATCTATATCCAAGTCTGCAAAATCGAGTGGAATGGATTGTCGGGCAAAGTATGGGACCAAGCGGAAGGCCGCTATGGGTCGGTGGAGCACGGAACCGTCGAGTTCGGAAATGATGTAGGCACCGCCCCGGTTCTGGGAAATCACCACCAGCAGACCTAGATACCGGGGCCACATTTTGCGGTTGAGGGACTTCTCAACTTTGGTGTTTTGCATCAACACCAGGGTTCCCGGGCAGAAATCGAAGTCCCGGATAGTATGCGCGTAATCGCTTTCGAACCGCAGTGCGGCCTTATGGCGTGCTGTGTGTACGGTGGAATGTAGGCGGGCCAGATCATCTGGGCGCTTCTGGAGTGTGATTGCTCTTCTGGATATCAGGTCCGTAGTTGAAGGGACACTGGGTGCACTGACCAATATTATCTTGGAAAATATTGGGGAAATACTGTGCCCAAATGCCAATTATATTCACAAAATTTTCCTGGAGCATTCTATGGAGATATAATAAAAACTGCCACTATTTGTGATCAGACATTATCTTGAAAGAATTTTGAATATGCTCAG
>JABCKJ010000623.1:0-10995 GCA_018850815.1 Asterophora lycoperdoides
TCACCGGCGCGACTATTGACGAGGCTGAGGGAAGAGTTGAAATGCACCAGGCAGTTGGCTAAAACTTGCATCCCCCCTAGGGTTTTATAGTGCAGCGAGTAAAACACATTCCGGAGAACACGGTATGCTTATGAGAAATCCGAATCCAAGTTCACAACCTTCGAGACGGCGAGCAAGTCTGAACCAAACCAAGTTACGGCCAATCACCGCCACATTGGAACACAGCCCTGACGGAGTGCTGAGTATCGGAACGGGAATGTATCAGTGACACGGTGTTGACAGCCCACTCTTCGACATCAGGAACAAAGTTTTCCGGTAAGGGTATCAAGGAGAAGTCCCACAAACAGCGTATCGACATTTGGTCCCGCTGACATCATGCACAGATTCTGTCACTCCAGAACAGGATACGACCAAGATGAAATGGTCTATTGCCAGTCGGGTCCGAATACTAGGATGGTGCAACGCGTGTACAACCGAGTATAAATTCAGGATTAACACGTCGGAATTTCAAACGGTAGCTTGACACTTGTGCGGAGATGATAACAACCGTGGCGTCGGAGAATGATACAGAAGTCGTCAGCCGAGGACCTGTGTCGAAAGAGGAAAATGCAAAAAACTCGGTAATCGATTCGCAACGGGCTCAAGAGTACACATGTACATACGTTACGGCCATTTCATAGAGTAGAGGTGCGCAACTCAGGCGGGGTGTGAGGTGGAAATCGGCAAACATTGATCTCAGCCTTCATGGGGCGGGAAAAGTGTGCCGGTGCAGCATCCGGTATCAAGGGGCTTACGCAGGGGTTCCGAGGGTTTACGGCAGAGGCGGGGAGGGGTGCGCCTGCCAGAGCAAGAAGCACATTGGGGACGGCAGACAATGTCCGCGTTGCGTCAGGACAAATTGAAATAAAGTGGCTGAACTAAGTGGCACGGAAGTATGACTGCGGCGCCGCCAAGAGATTTGCCGGCGCGGTTTGTGCTGAAGCTGGTAGGATGCCATCCACCCCTCAGTTTGAACCCAGAGTACTCAGGGCTGCTGTTCAGGAAAGCGTCGCGCGCTGCAAGAAAGTTTCTCCGCCCGGGCGCAGTACACCGTCGACGATCAACGCACCAGACGGATTGAGGAACATCTGTAGCGCGCATGGCGGTCTTTTCCGCCCGCAGGTCAGAACATTAAATGGACAATGTTTGAGGCCAGGTACCGTGCGACGCCGTGAATTCGTTTCAGTGGACCTCGCGATTGTCTGCCCCCTTTAGGAAAGGCTCCTGGCTGAGCCTGTAAATCCAGTGCGACTTGGACTCGTATTGGTGATTGAGTCAAGTCCAGAGCTAAGCAGGCCGAGAGCGTGAAAGATCCAGCGCCCGGGAATCCCAGGATGGACTGCCGAAAGTCGCACGCGACGAGTTGCGTCGTCGGGAGCACTCGACGCATGGTAGCCTTGAGAACGGTTTGCGAGTCCGACTGGGACTGGAAGATAGATGCAAGCTCGGGAGTTGGGACTAGGGCAGACACCAGGGGTGCAAACCGGGTGACAATGACCGAATGGTCGAAGGAGAGCTACACAGGGGCCCTGTGAATCCCGTGCTCCAAGTCGTAAGGGTTGCCGGTCGTACGCCTCAGGGTCTAGAGAGGGCATGAAACGGAGGTCAATTAAAACTTAGCGATCTGGCAGAGGAGAGTGCGGAAACCTCCACCACTCGCAACAATCAAATTCAGCTCTCGTAGGAAAGTGGAGTGGTTAGAATACATACACGTACATATGTCAGAGTAGGTAGGCATAAGCAGGATAGGGCGTCCGAGGGTTGTGGTTTATCTCGGTCGGCGACGAGAGCATTGATAACTTCAATGCTTGATGTCAAGTTGTTTTGCCGCCCCGGTCTGATCACCCTGGTGCCACGGCCAAACAACTTCTCCCTAGCTCCATAGGGCCTCCTCCCACCTTGGCTCGTCATAATGGGCGACATCCGCGCCCTGTTCAAAGCCAAAACGCAAGAGGCCAGGATCAGGCTTCAGCCATGATTTTGCTGCATCTAGTCAACTCAGGAACGGGGCAAAGGATGAAAAGACTTTTGGCTTCCAAGTTGCTTCTAAAGCAATTGCGCTGATCTCTGGGCGGATGGGAATGGAGGAGCTGGCGCGCCATGGCTCTGGAATTGTCCCGTAGCTTTAACGTCGTACGTACAAAGTACAGTGATCGACAGTTTTGATGATGTTACTCTTGAATTCCAAGTCTTCACCCACCATCTAATGCTCGCAGTCTCTCGCATTCTCAACTATGTATAATGATCCACAACTGCGTCTTTGAAACGGAGTTTCTGTCCTGGTGACGCTGGAGGCTTCTCACTCCTTCTCCGCACGCCGTTACGTTACACCGACGACTGGGAGGACCCACCTCCACCTACGATCGAAACGTGGGCAGCGCATCCCGTTCCTCTCGACGGCGCATCTCTTGACGTCTCTATTACGGGGCTCATATGTGAAGGGCGCATCGGCACGACTTACTTGGCTTGCGTTGACTCTGCCAGCGACGCGCATCAATTCTGTGCCCAAGGAGCAATTCTGCCTCAAGTTCGCCAAGCCGCCATATGTGCACAGTCTGGCGCACGACGCGTGGTTCTACGGCAGCTCCACGCGTGGCAGGGCATTTCGACCGCCAAATGCTTTGGGTTCTTCACTAGCGCCGTCGTCGAACATGGTGCGCCGGCCGAGTCAGTGGTGCCTTGGACAGAGTCGAAGAAGGTCCCACGAAGGCACCGCTCCCTGGATCAGTTGAGGGACGATTTCCTGACGAGGCCCCGGACCCTCTCGGACTGTATAGTGATGAACACGGCTTCTACCACGACTCGCCGTGGAGAACTTGGGAGCATTCCGCTGAATCTCCCGTTCTTGCCGTCGAGAAATTGGGAAGCCACTATTTCATGCCAGACAAGGAACCAACCCATCGCCTGGAGGGGTTACGGTACGCCTTCAATCGCCTTCCATTGTTTCATCAACTGATAGTCCAGTCTTTGGACTCATCAGGAACGCACTTCGCGCTATGGTCGATGACATAGCGCAGGAAGGGGTCTATCACAACGACATCACAGCGTTTAATATTCTGGCTGTTCCCGAAAAGTCACGAACGCTTTGCCCACGCCATAAACTTCGTCACAAATGGCGCCTTGTAGATTTTGACCGTGCCGACAAGATGGACCCCAAGAATTGTGGCGAATACGAACTCGTTCGTGCTGCAACCCAGGTGGATGACATTGGTGAATATTGGTATGGGTTTTGGGGCCCGGTAGCGGAGTAACAGACTTTGCTACCTGCCCACGCCTGCAAACCCCGTTTCCATCATACATCACGGCCCATCCCTGTCAGCATTTCATTTATCAGTCAACATCGGGCCTGTTATCCCCTCCCAATTCGTCATAGCAGTGAACTGCTCTCTTACCTGCCGCACTATCCTCTCACATCTCCTTGCGTTTCTTACTTGCTTATGGCACCCTTGTCCCTCTTCACCATCTCATCGCTGTATTCCTCCACATCGAATTTCCCACCTCGAGCTTCACCGCGAAAGGACATCTTCCCCCCTCAGACATCAACTTACCTCTCACACATGCTCAGCTTTGATTCCTTCAAACAGTCACAAGTCTCCTTCCCTTTACTGCTCACCATTATCACCAAGGTCTGAATATTGGACTGCACATCCAGACCACACTGTATGGACAAGGACCAAATGCATCGCCGTTCTCTGCTAGCGCCCGTCTGGAAACCTCGCTGTTGGTTCCGGAGGAAGCACCGCTTCTGCATTCGGGAGTACTGGATTTACCGCGTCACCATTACCACCAGCAACTTCCTGGTTCTCCCTTGTCTTCACCTGAATTCCCACCTTGGGAAGTCCAGCATCATCGCTCATCGCCTCCTGCACCCAAAGCTTCAACTACCCCTGCTTCCTCTCTTCTCCTATTTGACTGGTAATTTTGGCAATATCCAAATGTTCCCTTTTGCGTTCAAGCCTGCAACTGCCTGCCTTCGGTGCATTTCTTTCTGCCCCAAAACTTCAACTATCAATACTTCCTCTCAGTTTGGAAACTACACCACCGCTTCGACGGGTGCTTTCCCTTTCTGCTTTCGAGCCTGCGACTAGATTCGCTGCGTTTGGCAGGGACCTGACCCAGCTTCCTCGCCATTCTTTATCTCGCCTATCGGTCTGTGTTTTCGCCGTCAGCTCCTAAGATTGAGGAGGCCGAGAGAGGAGGTCAGTGCTGTCGTCCCTTTTGAAATTGAATATGCTTTTTTTGCTCATATGATGTTAGGCTCAAGCAGCGAGAAGGGCAAAGGCGTGGAAAGTCGACATGGCTCACTGCTGAATGGCAGTCTTTTGGAACTCTTTCACTCCTGTGCGAATCAAGCTCGTTTTCGTTTTCCTAAATCGAGCGAGAAGCCTCGGATAACGATGTGCGTTCGGGAAGTGAGGATGCAGACGAGGAATCACGGATGTATACAACGAAGAGGGATCGTCTTTGTCCGAGGAACCTGTCGAGCTTTGGCCTTTTTGTCTTCCGCTGGTAGTAGTACTGCTCCGCTGGTCAACCAGCACCAGCACCTTCCGACTTCAACAGTTTTAGTTTGAAAAGATGCCGGTCCGGGAGCAGACGTCACCCCGAAAAGTATCTCGATATCGATGCCACCAAGTTTCCTGTCGACTGCGCAGTGCGCACAGCTACCCCGCCGCCGTTCAACCTTTCTGGATCCAATTTACAAGAAGAATCTTTTGCCACACCTAGTACGCAAGCTCCTGCAACGTCGCCACCTTGAAGGGCAAACAACCGGTGCAACGTCTCCGCCTACGGTAGCCGCAGCATTCCAAGGTCCAACGTAGGCGGTCATGCAGCGAGAGTGTGTTCCCGTGTTCCTGTTGTCAGTTCCAATAGATAATACAATGAAATAATTATCGACGTGAATGATAAGTTTCCGGCTACGGTGAACGGAAGCAGATTCTCCGCCGCGTGATGTACTTATGGTAGTTCAAAATACTTCAAGATCAAACGGCCCGTTCAAGGCATGCTGTTGATCTTGAAGTTGAAAGTTGAACTTTTCACTCGACGACCACTGCCAAAACTAATGCTTGTGTTCTAACTATCACTATCCACGACTGCACCTTTCAAAACGGAATTTCTGTCCCGGTGACGCTGAAGGCTTCTGCCTCCTTCCCCGCACGCCGTTACACCGACGACTGGCAGGACCCATTTCCACCTACGGTCGAAACGTGGGCAGCGCGTCCTGTTCCTCTCGATGGCGCGTCCATTGACGTCTCTCTTACGGGGCTCATAGGTGAAGGGCGCATCGGCATGACCTACTCAGCTCGCGTCAACTCGGCCAGAGACGCCTCAGGCCTGGACGTGACCAACTCCGTGCCCCAGGAGATCTGCCTCAAGCAAAACCCCCCTACGTCCGCAGTCTTGCACGCGAAGCGTGGTTCTACGAACGCTCCACGAGTGGCAGGGCATTTCGACCGCCAAATGTTTCGGATTCTTCACTACCCCCGTCGTCCAGAATGGCATGCTGGCCGAGTCAGTGGTGCCTTGGAAAGAGTCCAAGAAGGTCCCGCGACGGAACCGACACCATCCAAAAGACTCCCAGTATAGACAATCTCCCCGACGAGGCTCCGGATCCACGCGGAGTCTACAGTGACGAGCACGGCTTCCACCGCGACTCGCAGTGGAAAACCTGGGAGCATTCGGCTGAATCTCCCCTTCTTGCTGTTCTTGCGCTCGAGGAACTGGGAAACCACTGTTTCATGCCAGACAAGGAACCACCCGAATGCATCAAGGGCCTACGGTATGTCTTCGATCGCTTTCCATTGTTGCACCTACTAATAATCCGGTTTTTGGATTCGTTAGGAAAGCACTTCGCGCCATGGTTGGCGACATAGCTCGGGAAGGGGTATACCATCACGACATTACGGCGTTTAATATTTTGCGCGTTCCCGAAGAGTCGCAGACGCTTTGCCCGCGCCATAATCGTCGTCACAAATGGCGCCTTGTCGATTTCGACCGTGCTGACAAGATCGACCCAAAGAACTGCGGCCCCTGGGAACTCGAACGTGCCGCAACTCAGGTTGATTGCATCGGCGAACTATGGCGGGGGTTCTTGGGCGTGGTGGAAGAATAGCGAGACTTGTCCCGATCTGCGAGCCCCATGTCGAACTTACATCACATGCTGAACACCTTCTACACCCACGCTTACTTCACTATGTCGGATTCGTCAGTATTTCTTCCCCCCGCATCCATTCCGTCGCAGTTTCCTGTCCTGTCTACCTGCATCATCATCTACGCGCGCTGAACGATGTTCCTCTATCACTGATCATCTTGCACTCTTATTGCACTCTTATACTTGTATTCTCTCTTCTCACCGCTCCTTGGAACCACCTTCATCACGGAAGCTCACCTTTTCTGATCACGTTTGCCAGACTAGCTTTGACGTTGACTGCATCTTTCTATACCCCTTCAAATCCCCCGTAGTATTCCCCGGACCCCCGCATGAACTTCAGGGACCCAAATTGGGAGGGTACCGGGAGGATGGGATGCATTGGAATTGAATGATCAGTTATTTCTGAACAGTTCAGAACTTTTTGAAAGTTTCTGACTGAGACTCTGAGTGAGCTTGACGATCGCCTGACCGCGGCGTGTCGTGATGGGATCAGAGTCAACCTCGATTCTTGAACTTGAAGTTGAAGTTCAAGGCTCTTCGCTAGCTTCACTCACGACCAGCCAAAACTGATGCTTGTGTTCTCGACTATAACTATTCACAACTGCGTCATTCAAGGCGGAATTTCTGTCCCGGTGACGCTGGAGGCTTCTGCCTCTTTCCCCGCACGGCGTTACACCGACGACTGGCAGGACCCACCTCCACCTACGGTCGAAACGTGGGCAGCGCGTCCTGTTCCTCTCGATGGCGCGTCCATTGACGTCTCTCTTACGGGGCTCATAGGTGAAGGGCGCATCGGCATGACCTACTCAGCTCGCGTCAACTCGGCCAGAGACGCCTCAGGCCTGGACGTGACCAACTCCGTGCCCCAGGAGATCTGCCTCAAGCAAAACCCCCCTACGTCCGCAGTCTTGCACGCGAAGCGTGGTTCTACGAACGCTCCACGAGTGGCAGGGCATTTCGACCGCCAAATGTTTCGGATTCTTCACTACCCCCGTCGTCCAGAATGGCATGCTGGCCGAGTCAGTGGTGCCTTGGAAAGAGTCCAAGAAGGTCCCGCGACGGAACCGACACCATCCAAAAGACTCCCAGTATAGACAATCTCCCCGACGAGGCTCCGGATCCACGCGGAGTCTACAGTGACGAGCACGGCTTCCACCGCGACTCGCAGTGGAAAACCTGGGAGCATTCGGCTGAATCTCCCCTTCTTGCTGTTCTTGCGCTCGAGGAACTGGGAAACCACTGTTTCATGCCAGACAAGGAACCACCCGAATGCATCAAGGGCCTACGGTATGTCTTCGATCGCTTTCCATTGTTGCACCTACTAATAATCCGGTTTTTGGATTCGTTAGGAAAGCACTTCGCGCCATGGTTGGCGACATAGCTCGGGAAGGGGTATACCATCACGACATTACGGCGTTTAATATTTTGCGCGTTCCCGAAGAGTCGCAGACGCTTTGCCCGCGCCATAATCGTCGTCACAAATGGCGCCTTGTCGATTTCGACCGTGCTGACAAGATCGACCCAAAGAACTGCGGCCCCTGGGAACTCGAACGTGCCGCAACTCAGGTTGATTGCATCGGCGAACTATGGCGGAAATTCTGGGGCGTGGTGGAAGAATAGCGAGACTTGCGAGCCCCATGTCGAACCTACATCGCGTGCTAAACACCTTCTACATCCCCGCTTATCTCATTTGCACCATGTCGGGTTCGTCGGTATTTCTTTCCCTCCCCCAGCTTTGGTTGCAATTGCCTGTCCTGTTTCCCCGCATCATCATCTACGCGCGCTGAACGATGTTCCTCTACATTGATCTTCTTGCACTCTTGTACTTGTATTCTCTCTTTTCACAACTCCTGGCCTTGCGTATTGGACTCCGAACGACCTTCATCGCGGAAGCTCACATTTTCTCACCACGTTTGGATTAGCCTCAGAATTTGACATTGACTGCAGGACATCGTCGGCCCCTTGAGCGTCCAGAGCATCCTGACCTGAATGGAACGGAAATCCCTTCCAACGTCACATGCACAGACTGCACCACGGCTGCGTACAACATCGTTAATGCCGAAGTCCCCGAGTTCCTTGGCCAAGGACTCCGGTGCCGCTTTCACTGGCGCTACCGCTGTCGTCGCCGTCTCGAGTGCTTTCGCCCTCCTGGCCTAAACGCGCTGTTGATTCCCCGGACGCATGCTTGTCTGTAAACGGATGCTACTTTATACTACCACACTGGCACCTGCATTATTATTATACACATCTGGATACTACCGTGGACGCACCATCGTTTACCAAAATATTTCAGCCGTACCTCTGCGCTGTATCAACTATCTACTACGCAATGGACTGGTTGCTGGAGTGGGATGCCATACCTGTCGCGCTGTAAGCATTCAATATGACCTAGATTTTTGACCGCAGCTGCAACCTGCGTCTTTCGAAATGGCTGGTGGCGGCGGAGGCTTCCCCCTCACACTGACCGTGACAACATATACTTACATTGGTGATTGGATGTCATTTAAATATATTGAGATATACAGATTCGTATTCAGTATCAATCATGTTTACTTCAAGCATCATCTCCGTTGCCATTGTCTCCATCGCCTGCATCGCCCTCGTTACCTGCGTCGTCCTCGTCGTCGTTGACAGGTGGGAGTGGTCTCTGGACCTGGGGTGCCAAGTTGTTGTCATATCTGATCCGTTGACACTCCCCGGGTCGACAAATCATATCCTTCACCGTCTTCTGCCAATTTTTTTGATCCACAGCCATGTATGAGAGGGCAATTAGGCAAGTTAGCAATCGGGGGTCTGTCCATGCCATTGCGGAGGAGATAATATATCCACTCTCAGATAAGGAGTCGTCAACATCAGCAGCTGCGCCACCGGCATTGGGACCCTCTTCCTGAGGTCGAGGTTGGACTGTACCACGGGAACGGCCCCGGGGATGAGGTTGGGCTACACCACGGGAACGGCCCCGGGGATGAACTGCGCCACCGCGACCATTCTCTCGAGTTTGGTGGAGATGCAGATCCCTAGCTGCCTCTGGTTCATCAACCTGCCGCTCTGGTCTGTTTCGGATCAGGATGTAGACATGATGAAGGTTTGTCAAGATGGTGATATCTGCACCCAGTGAAGATGATTGCCCCCAGCACTGCAAGAGACAGTATGAGCACCATATTCAACTCAGGCAGTTACATATGAGGGTAGAAACTTTCAAACATACCTGTTTGAGGGCAAGGCTACCTCTCTGGTTACTCATCGATATAAAAATATGACGCTGATTCACTATGGCATGGCGACCGTTGTGCCTCAGTTCGAGGAAGGCCTCGGTTGGGTATGACCATGGGGTTTTAACCTCACAAACAATGCTTTGGTTTCCAAAGCGATCGTCCAGATCACTGCGGATCGGGGAGTGGAAAAGGACTTGATGAGCGTACCCACTTGCATTGGAACTGGGTATGCCGAGGTTCTGGAGAGTAGTTGTCCCGTAGCGGGGATAATAAACTCCCCGAGCTTTAACGTCGTTCAATGAAAGATTGGTTTTATGGTCGATGGTTTTAAATGATGAGTCCTGCGGGAGGTTGAGATCGGCAACAGTGTTTTCGTATCGCATCTGTATTCTCAGACAAGAATTGAAATCAGGAATTGCTAAAACTACATAAGTGACGCACCATCAGCGAAGCATCCAGAACATCGCAAATATATGTCTTGAGGACATCCACTGCAGATTCCGCGTTGCCGACAAGCGGGAGTCGGCGTTGTCGGTTGGTTAAGATCAGGCTCTGGAGGAGCGATCGGCCGCTATCAAAGGAAGATGGAGGTTCATCAGGAAGTCGAGGTACTTTCCAGGCGCGGCAGTAGGCGACAGGACTGTCGGCGGCCTGATCAATATGAAAGTTCGTGGTGGAGATGTACTGCCACAGCCGGAGCCAGATGGTATCCGAAGTCCACAGAGCGCGGAGTCCTTGATCATTGTCATCCACTGCTTGCATAGTCGACGCCGCTGGAGTAGTAATGGCGTTGGGCGTCGTAGTAGTAGGTGTGCTTATTGGTGCTGGCAGAGGGTCGAGGATAATTTGTCCGCAAAGCAGTTGGATCCAGTGCTCAGTGGGTTTCTGCAAATTATCCATGATGGATTGGGTGGTGTGGTAGTGACCGTCTCTCCTTCAGTTTGCCTCCATACTTGAAGCTTGAAGCCCTATCGATTGATTCCAAGATGTCGCCTGTCATCTGGCAGATAACTTTCTCTAATAATCTAGATCTCGGCGTGGGCCGGTCGGGGTAAGCCCAAGGAAGTCAACTACATAGAGTGCTCCTGTCAACCTGCAGCAGAAGAATCATGAGAACAGGCAGTACATAAGTATGTGCTGACAACTAAACTTGAAACAGTGTATTCTGATATTGTCGCCCGGTCGCCCGATTGGTACAACAACGGCGGAAGCAAAGTAAAATGATTATGGAAGTCCGGACTCCTCGGAAAATTAAATGCCACAGTTGTGATCACCTGACCGAGATTCAAGCATGGAATTTGGAAGTTCAATCAGAATCAAGTCGAACTTGGTTGACTCAGCTCTTCACTCGACGACCAGCCATAAATAATGCTCGCATTCTCAACCTTAACTATTCATCATTGCGTCTTTAAAAACGGAATTTCTGTCCCGGTGACGCTGGAGGCGTCTCCCTCCTTCCCCGCACGTCGTTACACCGATAACTACGACTTCCGACCTCCACCTACGGTCAAAACATGGGCAGCGCGTCCCGTTCCTCTAGACGGCGCTTCCCTTGACGTCTCTATTACTGGGCTCATAGGTGAAGGG
>JABCKJ010000624.1:0-10959 GCA_018850815.1 Asterophora lycoperdoides
CACTGCCGAACAGAGGTGGATGACCGGAGCAAGGCAGCAAGGATGGACCGGTACTAACACCGGGTCCTCCGCCGCTCTCCCCAGGTCACCGACCCCCGTTATGGTCGACGCTCCCCAAACAGCGGAAACTCCGGCGCCTACGCCCATAGCCTCCTCTTCGCTCGCCTATGAACCGGAATCACTAGAGCGAGTCAACTTACATTTAGGCCGAGTCGCTTGGATAAGACCGCCGCCTGTATTGGATAGTCGGGGTCTAAAGGGAGCGTGGAATAAATTCGAGGAGGACTACGAGGACGGAGTGTTCCAGCAGAAGGCCCGCAAATTCCAATCGGAGGCGAGATACACGTACTACGATCGGGAATTGCTTAGAGAAATTCATACGGATAATCGCCTCCACTCTCCTCCCGGACTGGTCAGCGACGACGAAGTATTCGGCCTTCCTGCTCCGAAGGGCTCTTACTGGAATCACGGAACGCAGCTTCGCGCGTCCCGGTGGGTGTACAAAAGTAGGGACCCCGCTAAAGGTACGTCGGGGCGACGTGCGGCAGAGCCTTCCACGGAGCAGTTGCCGCTGCTGCCAGCCGAGGAGTTGCTCCGCGACATCGTTTCCGGGGCCCCCAACGCTAACGAAGAGAACCCGCCGATGGATACCTCTGAGGATATAGTGCAGCTCATGGTTAGCGCTGAAGCTTCCTCGCTGGAGGACTTCGAAATGAATGACACAGAGAACGAGTGGGACTTGGGCTCGGTCGTGGTCGCTACGAGCATCCTTGCCCCTGACGGCAAGGACCTGGTGACACTAGGACCGATGGAGACGAACGACGCTCTGACCCCTCAGGACGCCAAGGAAGCAATCGGTCCCGAAGCAGAGGAATCCGCCCTCCAGAAGGTCAACAAAAACGATGAACCGGCCGTATCGTTGGGATTGACTGAAATCGAATATGAAGATCCCACCATCGGAGAGCTCCCGTCGGCTGAGGAAGACCGGAAAGCTGAGAAGAGCCGATTCCTTTGCGCCGGACGGTGGCCGGAGGATTCGGATTGGGAGGGTATCTATCAGGCGGTGCAGCAGCTGGCCTCCACTCTGCCGGGCATGCAGGTTCTGGACAGGTGCGCAACTGATGGACTCATGCTGCTGGAGATTTCTTTGGTCGAGGACGCGGAGTGGCTGCTTTCAAGTTGGACGGTCGCTTCCGACTCCCGCCTCGGGGTGGACGTAAAAATGACCTCCGAAGCAGAATTTCGCGTGGTCAGAACAAGAGGGGACCCGAGTACGCGGTTATCTCTCCTTCTCGCGTCAACGGAGGAGACTTCCCACGTCGACGAGTCCCTCCCTTCCATACCTCTCCTCACGCTCGAGCGGAAGCAGAGTTCATTCCAGCCGCTCCAGATCTCCGGACCCGAGGCGCTCCCTCGAACGAAGGCAGACCCCACCAGCCAGACGCCGCAGATCTCTGAGCCCCAGACGCTTCCCCCGACGGAGCCCTAGCCCTGTCCGTCACAAGGGGGTGGGGGACCGGGAGATCAGGGAATACGCCCCGCCCAGTCGCGATTGGAGGGTGGGAAGGGGTGCTCCGACAGGTCCTGGTGGCCGCCAGATCAGCCCGACCCATGGCAGGCGCCTGCCGGAGCAACAGCGTCCAGAGGCCCTACAGCGAGTACGGGCCCCGGATCATCCTTTTGGTCGCTCGGCGAGGAGGAGGGCGGAAGCGCAGGGCGCGATTTCTCGCGATCCCCCGCGGTATTCGGCGATTCGTAGGCGAGAAGAGACTCCGGAACGCCCGCTCCAGTTCGCGGCCAGGGAAACAACGGACACCAGGGTCGCCGCGTTGGAACGGCAAGCGGCAGAATGGGAGGCCAAAGCACGGGCTTTGGAGCGATCGGCGAAGCAGGGTTCTTCCATGACCTCCGCCTTGGAGAAAGCGGCGCTGGCCTTGCTAGATGCCCTAGCAGCTCAGCAAAGGGGGCTGGGGGGCCCAGGAGGTTCCGCGACCGGCGACCGGTGGAGCTTACAGTCGCCAGGTCCCTCCAACCTGCCTCCTTTCTTTCCAGAACGGGCTCCGTCGCCAGGGATTCCACTAGAGCAGCGGCTGACCGACCCGGGCAGGCGCATGCCGCTCGAAAAGCGTCTGACGGATTCGCGCCCAGGGCCGGAGGAGCGAGGGGGATCGAGGGCGTATGAGGGACGCAGCTTGGCGGGACGATTGAACTTGCCTTTGGAAATGAGAGTTGGGGGGCTAAGATCACATTCCCAGGCGGCTCCTCTCCCGCCAACCTCGCTAGCTCCTTCGCCTCCACCAGCGTCGGGTGAACTGGGCCTCGAAGAAGGGCAGATCGAGGAGGAACCCAGGGAGAAGCGCCTGAACCCGCGGCGCCGCAGAGCGTTGGCAAGACGGAGGGAAGAAGAAGAACGACGGCGGAAGGAAAATCCGGACGATAATGGCGAACCCGGCACCGATTAATACCCAGACGGCGCAGCACGGTCTGCACGCGGGGGGGGCTCTGTGACGACGGGCAGATCGCGCCAGCTCAGGTACTGTACTAGCAATATAACTTCAGATTCCCTTTGCCAGTGTGACCCAGTCCGCTCCCGAAGGTCGCCCTTACAGTCTATGGACTGATCGGTTGTCACAGCGACTACCAGTCTTTGGGGCATGTGCTTCTCCCATTTTGGGAGACCGCGGAGCGACATTTCCAGAGAACTGACATGAGCATTGGGGCTGACAAACAGCAATTCATTGTCCGAGTTGGAGAGGGGTATGTCTTTGTTGGTCAGGGCACCGGTAGAGGTAGCGGCAATGATGATTTCATTAGCATGCTCTACAGTAAGGGGGTGCGAACCAATTACGACTAAACAACGGGGGTGTACTGTTCATCTGTTGTGTGACTGAAAACCCTCTCTGACTGTCAGAGCCGGAGTGGTTGCCCGAAGCAGACCTGGGCGAGTGGTCGTCTACCAGAGACGCGGGAATGGGCTCAGCTGCTAGCGCATCTTGTCAGGCTAGCAGTTGCATGGCAAGCTCATCAAGCTTGTCGTTGGACGTTCCATCATCAGGGGCAGTCCTGGGCAAAGTGACCCTTGCTCTGGCAATGCCGGCAGATGACCTCTGCTGCCGATGCAGCTCTGAGCTTGTTGATGTCCATCGGAGTGCCCATAGGAAGTGGTCCTGGGGCAGTGACAGGGGTGGGAGCCAGCATCGGTCAAATGGGAGGGGCAACAGCAGGGGCCAACACTCGGAAAGGAGTCACGGGTTACCACCGGGGCATCAGGGCAAGGTACTGAGCTGACGGTTGGTCCAGGACCTTGGCTGGAGCGGCGCGCCTCGCAAAGTTGGCCTTGGTGCACATAATGAAGTTCTGCACCCAAGCGGCTTCCATCCACTGTTCGACTAACTGGTCATCAGGGCATCCAGTGGCAATGGCCCCGAGGCGGTTGTTGAGCTGATGTAGTTGTCCAGGAACTGCAAAGGTAGGAGTTCCGTATACAGCTCGCAGGCCCTCATAAACTCTTTCCCGGTTGACCAACTCCCATCATAGACTGGGGGGAGGGCTGGTCGGAGACGGTCTGTTGCTTGGGCATGGGCGGCTTTCGCATTGGCTTCGGCTTGGGCTTTGGTTTGGGCCTGTGCTCTTGCTTTGGCAAGGATCTGAGTCCTAAGTCAGGCCAGATACCGGGACAGTCCTTCTTGGTCAGTGGGTATTGGCTCCGTTGCCGGTGACGGTGCTGGTGGTACAGATGGTACAGGCTCAGAGGTGGGAGCCAAAGGAGGGGGTGTCAGTGTCAAATGAGCGACTAGGCAATTCAGGATGGCCGAGTTGGCTTGGAATGATTGGACGAGAGTAGACAACATCACTTCCAGGTTGGTTAACCGCTGCTCGGTCGTCGGAGGCAACAGAGCCAGCAATTGTTCCTCCATGGTCGGGTCAGTCGGCATCTCGAGACGAGGCAATGTGGGTGAACTGGTGGGCAGGATGGCAGCGTGCAACAATGGCAAGGTGCTCTACGTGCCGAGGGGGTGACTGACTTAGCTGGGTCTCTAAGTACTCTTGTTATGCTGTAAGGGTGTCCTCCGGGAGCAGATGAGAATCTTGCTGGCAAAGGGAATCCAAAGTTATATTGCATGTACAGTAAGGAACAAATATACTACACACCTGGCAAAGGGAATCCGAAGATAACAAGAGTGGGAATCCCTTTGCCTGAGTGCCAGTTAGATGAGGGGACATGTGCAGGCAATGCAACGAGGGCCGACACGCGGATCACACGTGTTCAGACATGTGCCTTGGCAAGGCGCGCCTCATGTCAGAAGGCAAAAATAGGTAATGATCACAAGGTAAAAGGGATGACAAGAGACGAAAGACCAGTATGTACATCACGCCAGTGCGAGTGAGGGTGGTGGGTCCAATCTGGGTGCAGGGCAAGGTGCTGTGGCCAACGACCAGAGAGATGTGCCCCTCACCATGCACTCACATGAGTCTCACGTGAAGCACTGTTTCAGCTAGAGGCGGTTTATATATAAAAAGTCTGCTGTAAGTAGAGCCGTTTATGTATCACACTTGTATTATAGTTAAGAGTTGTTTATACATCAACAGGACAGGGTCTGGTGACATGACAATGTATTTGCTTTATTCTCAAATCTCTGAGACAAAATCTGGACATGGAGAACACGGAGAGGTCTTTTCAACCCTTCCTCTTTTCTTTGTTTTTCTTTCTTTTTTTCATTTTTGCTTTGTAATTATACCCAGTGCAATGGTGGGAAAACGGATTCCTGGGCCAGTAAATTACCAGTAAATTTACTGGTTATTTACCGGTAAATAATCGTTTCAGTAAAAAACTATAGTTATTTCCACCACTCTACCCCACACAGTGTCCACACGCCAGTGACTCCGAGGTCCCATGAGACTCAGAGGCACGAGGGGAGGAAACAGGCAGCGGGGATGACGATATTGATGGGATGAGCAGAAGGGGATGTGCGGGGAATGCAGTGGCGTGAGTGGCGCGAATGATGATCGGGTTGTGCCGTTTGGAACCACAACAACCGCATACTCGCCTCTTGCTTCTGCCCATGGACCGCCTGCGAGTTCCCTCCCCCATCGATGTCGACCAGCGGGCCACAGCAGACAATCTGCCCAACACCGGCCTCTTGCCGGCCCCATCGATCCCTTATCACGCCGCAGACCGGGTGAACTCGGGTGGCGCACTCCGTTCCAGCACAGCCCCCGCTCGTCGCCACACAAGCGACGACCACGACCGCCACAACCCGGTGTCATCCCGCCGCCACAACCCGTACCCCCGCCCCCGCCGTGCTCACAGTCTCGACGAAGAGTCCATCGGCTCCAGAGACAGCTCCTCAGGCTCCCACCACGACTCCGATTCCTCGGCCTCCCTCTCCTCAGATTCAGACGGCGATCGTCCGTCGTTTTCCAACCCCGCATGGCCGCCTCAGCCGTACTCGCGCCACTATCCACAGCCCTACCCCCCTCCACCACCCCAGCGGCACCACCGTACCCACTCGCATGACCACCACCAGCGCGAGTCCGGCCGCTACACCTCCACTTCGACTTCGCAGCCCACCTCCCACTCCCAATCATACTCCCTCCACCACCGCTACCGCTCCCGCAGCCCGGACCCATCACGCGGCAGACGCCTCAACACCACCACTTCCCGCGCGGCCCAAACTTCCCCCGTGCGCATCTCACCCATCCCCAGCCCACGGCCCAGTCCATATATCCGCCACCTCACTCCGACGCGTCTGCGCCAGCGGCACCAGCACCGCGAGCGTGAGCGGAAACGGAAGGCGTCAGTGTCGGTGTCGGTGGTGCGCGCCTTGGAGGAGCAGGACAGGGAGAGGGGATACCCACCGTATGCGCCCGAGGAGGACGATCAGGACAGGGCGAGGAGTAGAGGGAAGGAGAGACAAACCCCGCGCACCGAGGACAAACCCATACCCCGCGTACCTTCCCCGCCGCCGTCACTCTCCAGACCGTTCGTCGTGCGCGAGCCACTACCGCCAAGTTACCCTTACAAGTACTATACCCCTTCCGCGTCTGCACCGTCTTCGAGTTCCAGGCCCAAGAAGAAGGAGCCGCTGGAGGGCAGCGGAACGGGACGAGGGAGGGGGAGACGTCCGCCTGCCAGTGCCAAAGGTGTTGGTGTGGACGCACACGCATACCCGCCCCCGTCGATGTCGGCTTCAGCTGCGTTATCGTTGCCTCTGGCAAGACCCTCTAGCACCAGCACCGCATCCGAGCCTGCCAGGCGCGGGCGTGATAGGACGCCGGTCGCTGGCCCATCAAGGGGTAATGGTATTGCGGCGCCCTTGACGTCCAATGGTGCACGAGGCAGGCCGGGGTGGGATGATGATGGGGAAGACGAGGTGGATGAGGATCAGGATAAAGAGGATCAGGATCAGGGGGATGACGATGACGACGGTGAGGAAGAGGACCAGTATGGGGACATTTATGGAAGGGGAGACGATAGAGAAGGTTCAAATGACAGCGACGACGACTACCGTGAACGGCCAAGGCGGAAAGGCATTACTACGTCGCCACGGAACCTCGCGTCGGCAACGGTCACAGCAAAATCCACTTCAGGGAAACCTACATCTACCCCCACATCCGCAGCCTCCCTTGCATGCACCTCAATCACCTCCCAGAAGCAATCCAAAGTCGGGCAGCGCCCTCAAGTCCTCTCGCGCAACCTCCCCAATACCTCCCACATCCACGGTGTGCACCGCACCATCTCCATGCCGTCCACCTCATCCCGCCCCTCCTCCACTACCTCTGGCCACCCCTCCACTTCCGGCTCCACTTCAGTACACCAACACCAACCGCACACACCCCTCACGCACGCACATCTCACCACGACCTTTCGCATTACCACGCCTCACATGCTCGCAACGGGCGGGCCCCCGCCCCCCGAGATCGAGGCGGCCGCCGCGACGGGCGCACGCCCGCACATTCCGTCGTTCAAGCGCGGCGGGAAGACGCGCTACGCCTGTCTGTACTGCGAGATGGATTTTACGCGGCGGAATGATGCGTATCGGCATATGATGGGGAAGCATGGGTTGGTGCTGCCGGGGCTTGGGGGGGTCGGTGCGGATATTGGGGTTGGTGACAGTGGTGTCAGGGCTGCTGCTGGTGCTGGGGAAGGCGGGGTCGGGATGGGTGGGGCGGGGGATAGGTTCGTGTGTATATGTGGACGGGTGCTGAGCCGCGCGGATGCGCTTGCAAGGCATAAGAGGACATGTCAAGAGAGTGGGGGTGTGGCGGGAGGGAAGGGAGGTGTGCCGCGGCGGTGGGGGAAGGGGAGGGAGAAGATGGAGCGGGAGAAGGAGAGAGAGGCAGCAAAGGCAAGGGCTCTAGCCGTGGGACAGGATAAACAGGTGGACATGCAGCAGCAGGTACAGCCACAGAGGGAGGCGGGGAGAGGTAGGGGACGAGGGAGAGGCCGAGGGAGGGGTAGGGGCAGGGGCGGCGCCGGAGGGGGAGGGGGAGGGGAGGAGATGGAGGAGGTTGAGATGAAAGTTCGCGAACACGGGGATGAGGAAGGAGATGAGAGGGACGTTGAGGAGGAGGAGGAGACAAGGGGTGCAAGGGAGATCCTACCTCCGAGGGAAATACTGCCTGCGACAGAGATAATGAAGGAGGAAGTGCCTGTCACGGGGACAGATGCAAGGGAGGAAGACGCCGTCGCAAGAAACAGTTGCGGGTACTGAACCCGCGCAGGAAAAGGAGACGGAGGTGGCGCAGGCGGATGTGGCGCAGGTGCTGTTGGATGTGGGCGATACCACTGCCGAAGAAAAGGAGAAGGAGCTTGAGAAGGATCCCGTGCCCCCTCTCAAAGTCGATACGACCGGCGGCGATGCGGAAATGGCGGATGGTTCATGAAGCTTTGAAATTTGAAGTGCGATTAAAGGAGTGTGATTGGGCACTGTTGTTACTTACATGATTGTAGTTGTTCTACGTCGTTTCTAACAACTACATCGTTTCTACGCTTTCTTGTTTGTGCTTTATGCATACCATCAATTTATTGGAGTAGAGTCAAATTCTGGGACCACCTTCGATGAAATAACAAGGATAGACGTATCCTTGTTATGCACAGATTGACCATTCTGTGTCACTGTTATGCACAGAATGGTCGATCACGAGCACATCACGAGGCATCGGCTCAACATCGGCTCCCACGTATAAGTATAACACCTCGTTCCACTTAACTCATCCATCCACCCACCCCGTATCACTGCTTGTGGACGAGGAGAGTGCTCGCCATCATGCTCCCGGCTTGATACATTCAACACTCTTTTTGGTTTACTCTGCCACTCTTTTGCTTACTCTACCCAGCTTACCTTTTCTTTGTCTCAATCTCGTCCCCAACCTCACGGGGCTCAAAGCTCAACACTTTCCTTGGGATATCTCGCAATGAGTACGTTGTTCCTCTATTTTTCCTCCATTTGCTTATATGAAAGCCGTGCCTTTTGACAGAACAGCGCTTTTGCCGTCAGGGATGTTTGGATGGCAACGGCAAGGCAGCTCCTTTCAGAGGGGAAGGTTGTATCCATCGAAGGGCCCCGGTGCATATGCAGCTCCTGTATGAGCTGGGTTGAAATGACCCTTCTTTTTTTTGATAGAAGGTGATCGTGGCAGCGGATACTTGCGAAAACGCGCCCTCGTTCATTCCAAGTGCATCTGGACATGGTATTGATGGCCTTCCGCGGTTTGCGCACAACCCCGTGCCCGTATCTGTGACTCCATCTTCGCCCCCTGCTGCGCACGCCACACCACATCTGCCCGCCATCATGTCTATGACTGAGTCTGTGACAACACCCCCTGCCAGCATAACTTTGGGCCCCGCACCTGCAGCACAGCTATCAGATCTCTTCCACTTCACATCAGGTGATCAGGTGGTGTCGTTACCTCTCACAGACAGTACCCATGCCTGGCCCGGGACAACACACGTGGATATATATTCACCGTGTCCCGTGAACTCAGACAACGGGCTCTGGGAGACAGCAGGTGCAGAGCCTTGGGATCCTTTCGACGGCTTCGATCTCAACACAGCACACACATCGTCATCATCCCCTCTCCACTCGCCCTTGACATGTTTGGGATTGCCTCTGCCGACACCTGCCTGTTCCAGTGGGGAACATCAGTTTCAAGATGATGCTGTATTCAGAGCAATTCTCTCGTCACTCGAGGTGTGTTTACATGTTGTCTGATGTTCCTTCCACTCACATTCACCCACAGACTTTGCCCGTTCCAGATGACGTGGTCCCACCCTCACTTGAGGTCACGCCAGTTGAGGTGTGTCTGCCCATTGCCCAACGTTCCTTCGACTCATGTCCACCTACAGACACCCGCTAATGCCATGACCTTGCCCGATTCTGGTTCACGTGAGGAGGTTCCGGGCGATGTATGTAGGTTATGACTGATCTTGTCGTAGTAGATGCGCACTCTGAGGGTGCTCGCGTGGCAGGTGAGGTCTGCATTGAGATGACATGCTCGTCGCAACAAGAAACGCAAGCTGTCACATCGTGGCTCTGCCTTGGATCCCACTGTGTTTGCAAGTGACGAGGATGAAGGTAAAGTCTTTCTGATAATATGAAGACACCTTTTTCATGTGCCTTTGCAGATAATGAGCTCACTGAGCCCTACGTCGAGGACGATAACCAGAGGTGTGAGCGTTTACAGTGAATTCTGAATTCTGTTAGTAATTTCTCTTCATGAACACCACCGTTGCTCATGCTACTCCTCGCTAGGTCCTAAAGCTTGATCAGACTTGTCGACCATACATTTTGCTCTATGTCTCAAGGTGAAATTTCTCTTCTCTTCGCTCTGTCATTGACATTCAACTTTTTGTTCACTAGGCCTGAGTCAATACTGGCACGAAATGGCCAGGCACGATTCTGGACATCAGAACGAATGACAGAGTCCTTGGGCACAACTAATCTGCGGAATCTTCCAGCAGTGTACATGAGTTCGCGAAAAGCCATGCATAGCGCCAGATGACAGGCACCGAACACATTCTTGCATTGAACCGGCAGGTGCATGCTGCTCGAGAAGAACATCAGAGGCTTGAACATCAGGTCGCGGTGCTCCAACAACAGCTTGCGCAGAGAGGAGATACTGGTGACAACGCACCTAGCAGCACATCTGAAGGCTGACCATCTTTTGTACATATCTAATGACTTGGTGCCCATACACTGCACTTGTTGCATGATGACTACTTATGATTTCTCTAATTGTACATACATAGAAGTATCTACACCGTAATTCCCATTTACCTAGAATTTAATAGACGGTTAATAGCATTCCGATTCCACACATCCAGAAAGGCTTTGGTGAACAGTACAGCATGTTCAAATGCCATACAGCTGACACTCTTGTGGATCCTTTTCATCCCTTTATTTCCACATTCTGCAGCGCTGGTGTTCACAGAACGCATGCAATCATCAAACTCCATGGTGTTGCTAGCAAAGCAAGCCTGTCCACAGCGGGTGTGATCATGGGCATGCATTTCATAATGAGGAATTTTGTGTTGCGGAAGTATGAGGTCTCATGGACAAGGCAATATGGAGCTAGTTGACAAGCAAAATCATAGACAATGATTTCTGGTGCTATTGGGAAACGGGTGTAGATTGCTGAAAAGACATCATTTCGGCCTTCCGCAACTGGAATTGAGTGAAGCCAAGACAAATGGAATGGGTACACCATAGGACTGTAGAGCAGTGGACCGGATGGCTACGGATGGGACAGGCGAGATCTGTAAAGATAACAGAGGGGTAACCTCAGTGTGTGTGGAATCACTATAATGTATTGTAGTACCTGTAAAGATAACAGAGGGGTACTACGAAATATCAGTAAGTAAGTAATGAATGAATATAGTTAGGACTTACACCTCAGTGTGTGTGGAATCACTGAGGTGTGAGGACGAAGATTTCGCAACGAAAATGGTATGATTAC
>JABCKJ010000625.1:0-10948 GCA_018850815.1 Asterophora lycoperdoides
CTTCCGATCTTTTGAGGTGAAGTAGGTCATTATCTGCTAAATGCCCATGCCATGTGACGAATGTGGCAATGTGGTAAATATCAACGTATGTATACCCTATATATACGTTGACATCAAGTTCCCCGATTTTCTGATGTCGCCAACGTGCCCATCTTCCGCTTTAGGAAATTGATGGTATTTGGTACGTATTTGCCCCACTTCGCGAATTACCTCGTCAGTTCGCTTCGTTTTAATTCGTTGAAACGAATTGGAGACGAAGTGCCAGTTCGCTTCGCTTCGGTCGGGTTCGCGGCAACACTACAAGGGGTCAGGCTTGTCGGTTCCATCACTGCTCCTTGATCTCTTGCAATGGGCCAGTACTTCCATATCGTCAACCTGGACAACTGTTCCCCGGATGAAATTTCACCCATGAATGGAAAGTTCGGAGAGTGTTTTGCAGACATGGATGACCCACGTCTCACGGATGCACTCTGGGTTCCTGAGCCTGGCGACAAGCGCGTCACAGCGAAGCCTTACTCTGAGCTCAATTCGGACGACTCAAAGCCAAAGCCAAGTTTCCTTGTACCCATTCTATTCCGGTACGTAAATGTTTGCGGTCTGCCCTCTCGAGTCTTCGCCGCTAATCGCACCTATAGGGGCTCCCCAGAACCCATACTCCATTACCCCAAACGGTACGTACGACTTTCTGTTGGTCACTCAGCCGCTAATCACGCCGTATGCGTTTGTCAGTTCTCTTGCAAACGAAATTGGGAAAGGTTTAGGTCAACTTCAACCTGAAGTAGTCGACTTGGTTTACCAGAATTTTGACGACCTCGTCGATGTTTTGTGTTTTGCGGCAACGTGTCAGCGTTACTATGAGATTGGTCGAAGCCATATCGAACTATTCGTTTCGGTCACCTTCAGGGATGCATGGGCAGGAAATCGGCTCATTTGCCTGGGAGATTACGCATCTATGGAAGACCTTCCGACTAGGATGCTTACAGACACCGAGAGGGAGTTCATCGGCCCACCCGAAGCTGAAGTTGAGGACAACGACGACAATGACGACAATGACAACGACAACGATGAGGAGGAGGACGACGACGACGACGAATATAGCATATACAACCGACTCCGCCTCCTGCAAAGGCTTGATCCTCTCTGGTACATCCGCCGCAAAAACACCATCTATCAAAAGATGCGCAGTACTTGGCTGTTCTCATTTTTCTCTCGATTAGGGGGCCACTACAGGGACAAAGAGGAGACCAAGATGGATCCTGCTTCGGCCGGCGTTCTGTCTGACTTGGTCACTGAGTCTGAAGTCAGACCTCCATACAGGGACACCAAGCAACTCTACGGCGGGACTTACGTCCTACGCAACCTCACCACGAAAGAGTTCATCCGCGGCGACGCAATTCGAGACCTTTGGGATAAGCCCAAGTATTCATTCATGCGCAACATCCGTTTCAACCATGCGCTGATCATCCGAATCACCTGGTCGTCGGACCCGAGCTTGTCAATGGGATATGCGGGCCCTATCGAAATTCATCGGGGCACATGGGCTGGTCACCGCTTCGACCTTAACAGGATCAACACTGTTTCGAATGTGGACGGCGCCGTTGATGGTTGGAAGGACGTTAGTCAGGAAGTGCTGAACGAGGTTGTCGAAGTTTGGCAAGGTGATGTCGAGGAGGAGGAGCTGAGCTACAGTGGAAGAGACCCTTCTTGACAATGCGCTTTGGCCCAGCATATATGGTTATCCAGCTGTCCGTTCTTCTATTAAGGCATGTAAATTTCCTTTGTCATTCTCACCATACTTTTGTGCATTTCGGACGCTTCCGTATTCTATAAGTCCTCCATGTTTGATACATTATAGGTCTCTCTGAAGTAGACCCAGTGCAATCCACGCCATTTCCCTGTGCCCACATGATCCGGACTGCGGGATGCCTGCGAAGATGCGACGACTTGCGACTGAAATTGATGTTTTCTGCTGAAGGCAGGAACATGGTAACATTGTTAAAAACGTTGCATTGTGTCAAATGGAATGATCACACTGTTCGTGTAAGTGAGATCGTCCTATGATCATGCTTTTTAAAGTCTGCATACGTTCCGAGCTATGACTGACCGCCTGCCAGTGAGAATCCAGTGCGCCACAGTTCAAGTTCAATTTGCAACTACCACCGTTGTGAGTCGCATGCGCACTTCCTCTGTGGTCGGCCCGTAAAGGTTCATCGATTGAAGACGAAATGTAAGCGAATGGGAACGAGAACAATAAGAGCAGATAGTAAATTCCAACAAAACGGTAAGTCGGTAGTCGGAGTAAAAGCGTCAAGCATCCGAGCGCAGTATCTGAGAGTCTAACATATGCCCAGCGGCCAGCCCCAATGTATGCGTTACATCGACTGCGCCTGCACCGTCGCCGACTGTCCAGTGTCACACAGGTAGAGCAAGGGCAGCACCGTATACGGATATCACTACATATCTCATCATTGCAATTATTAGCGCCCTCGAGCCTCTAGCCGCACTGTGGTATCGTAAGCACGACCAAACACATCGTTGCTGATTCGGTTGCGTGCACCGCCTCTCCCGTCTCCTTGATCTCTTGCAATGGGCCAATACTTCCATATCGTCAACCTGGACAACTGTTCCCCGGATCGAATTTCACCCATGCATGGAAAGTTTGGAGAGTGTTTTGCAGACATGGATGACCCACGTCTCACGGATGCACTCTGGGTTCCTGAACCTGGCGACAAGCGCGTTATCGTGAAGGCTTACTCTGAGCTCAATTCGGACGATTTGAATCCAAAGCCAAGTTTATCCCCTTACTCCAGCTTCCTGTACGTAATGTTTGCTCTCTGCCCTCTCGAGTCTCCTCCCCTAATCACACACCAATAGGAGCTCCCTTAAACCCATCCTCCATTATCCCAAACGGTACGTACGATTTTCTGTTGGTCCCCACTCAGCCGCTAATGACGGCATATACATTTGTCAGCTCTCTTGCGAACGAAACTGGGAAAGGTTTAGGTCAACTTCAACCAGAAGTAGTCGACTTGGTTTACCAGAATTTTGACGACCTCGTCGATGTTTTGTGTTTTGCGGCAACGTGTCAGCGTTACTATGAGATTGGTCGAAGCCATATCGAACTATTCGTTTCGGTCACCTTCATGGATGCATGGGCTGGTAATCGGGTCATCTGCCTGGGAGATTACGCATCTATGGAAGACCTTCCGTCTGGGATGCTTACCGACGCCGAGAGAGGGATCATCGAACGCGTATTCGGAGCTAACGGCGGCCGCATATACAAACAACTTGGCTACCTGCACCGGCTTGATCCTCTCTGGTACATCCGCCGCAGAAACGCCGTTTATCGAAACATGGCCAGTTCTCAGCTGTCGTCATTTTTCTTTCGATTAGGGGACTACTACGACAAAGAGGGGGCCAAGGTGGATGCTGATTCGGCACGCGTTCTGTCTGACTTGATCACTGAGTCTGAAGTCACGCCTCCCTACTACAAGGACACCAAGCAACTCTACGGCGGGACTTACGTCCTACGCAACCTCACCACGAAAGAGTTCATCCGCGGTGACGCAATTCGAGACCTTTGGGACAAGCCCAAGTATAGATTCATGCGCAAGATCCGTTTCAACCATGCTCTGATCATCCGAATCACCTGGTCGTCGGACGAGAGCTTGTCCATGGGATATGAGGGCCCTATCGAAATTCATCGGGGCAAATGGGCTGGTCATCGCTTTGACCTTAACAGGATCAACACTGTTTGGAATGAAGAGGGCGCCATTGATGGTTGGAAGGACGCTAGTCAGGAAGTGTTGAACGAGGTTGTCGAGGTTTGGCAAGGTGATGTCCAGGAGGTGGAGCTGAGCTTCAGTGATGATGTCGATGAGGTGGAGCTGAGCTACAGTGATGATGTCGATGAGGAGGAGCTGAGCTACAGTGACTGAACAATGTGTTTTGGGCCCGGCGTATGTGGTCGTCCAACTTCTATCAAGCCGTCGTGTAAATTTGCTGTCTCATTCTTACCTTTGTGCATTTCTGATGCTTCCGTATTCTTTAAGCCCTCCATGTTCTATCCTCTATGCTATGTCAAAGACAATATGCCAGAACACTACCAGAAGACAAGCTTTATTATAGCTTCAACTTGATGAGGGCAACCAAACTGCTCCGACCTTCTGAAGTAGACCCGCTGCAATCCGACGCCTCCGTCGCCATTTCCCTGTGCTCATATGCCTCGGACTGCACGATGCCAGCAACGACTTGCGGCTGAAATTGATGTGTTCTCCTGGAGGGGTCAGATTTAGTGCCGAGGAACATTGTAACGGCCGTCCTTGTGAGTGGTGATATCGGATGATCGTGCTATTAAACCCACGTTCTCAGATATGACTGACCGCCTGAGAGTCGTGGCACTGCGCCACAGTTCAATTTGCAATGACCAGCGTCGAGTCGCGCTTCCTTGACAGTGATCGTTGGTCTTCGCAAAATCAAAGCAAATGGGAACAACGAGAGCAGCAAAAGTCCAACCTTCTGTCGCCTCAAGCGTCAGCTGCGTTGAATCTTGATGTAACATCTGCCCACAGCCTCAATGCACTTACTATATGTTACGTCGACCGGCCTGCGCCGTCGCTGACTGTCCAATGTCACACAGGGAGAAAAAAGCTGAGGTCGTTCTGCACAAGGACATCTAGCTTTCGCGCTGCTCGTCCAATCGTACGTACCACGATGTAGATGTTGTTTCCGTTCGTTTATTGCTTCTCTTTCCCTGGCTTTTTTTTTTTTCATCCCTCGTTCGCTGTGCCCGCTTGCACATGGCACACTGTTTACTAACCTCCAACAACAACAACACAGGTTGCGGTACAGCTCGGCGCGGAGCACAGGCGCACGGATACGCTCGTGGGGCTACTCAGTAGGCTATGATTGGCGCGCGTATGCCAGGGATTGTACGTCTTGCTCGTCCCCTTCCTCTACTCTCCCCTTTCTTCCCTGCCTTTCTCCCCTGACACCTCGCTAGACCCGTATAAGTTCCCGCATTACCACCCTTCCCGACCACTCTCCTGCGATATGACGCGACAAGTGCCAGAGAAAGCGCACAAGCGACAGCCCGAATATCTACGTTTCGTCGCTGGTGCCTGCCCGGTCTGACTGTCGGACAAGGAAGGCAGGGGTACTTAGCACAGTATATTCCCACCACTCAACACGCATACGCTGCAGCTGCATAGTGAGTACTAGCCCGACGACAATCGAGGCAGGAGCGAAACCAACCAATACTCCTTCCAGCATGTCCCGTCCCTGGGGTAGGATCTGTTGACAAACACCACGCGCATGAGCCCGCACATTGGCAGTGCAGATGCACGTATCAGTGCGAAGAGGCCGGAGGACCTCGATCGGTCTTGATGGACGTGCCCGGCGGTGGCAACTTGGGGACGGCGTTTTTGAATCCTACCCACCTGCATGCACACCAGCACCAGCACCAGCAGCATCAACCGCAGCACCCACGCGCGCACATGAACATGAACAATATGAGCATGGGCATGGCCGGCAGCGTGAATGTGGGGATGGGGATGGGCATGAGCCTGCAGCGGCAGCAGAACAAGAAGATGAGCCGCACGAGGAGCGACAGTGAGCCGCTGGGGCATGGTTTCGGGCATGTGCACTACGCGCACGGGCACCACACACATTCGTCACATCTTGGAGGACTTGGGATACATGGAAACAGGGTGGGGCTGACCGGGTAGGGCGCTGTGGGTGCGGGTGCAGAAGTACAGCCGCGTGGAAGTGGGCTGGGATTGAGGGGCACGGGAGCTCACCGCGATATTTGGACGTCCTCGCGACTTTCGGAAGTCAGTGTAGCGGCATTAATGGCTCGTGCTTGGCTCGTGCACATCATGGTTGACTTTCGCACGGCCACGGTCTGCCGCAACGCGTTTGTGCGTTTGTCAATGTTATGTAGTTTATCCTCTCGAGAGTCAAGAGCAAGTCAAGAGAGCTCTAAAGTGAGACTCTTTGCTCTATTCTCCTCCAATGGGCCCCCAAGAATTCAACCTCATAAATCTGGACAACTACTGTGACCCATACAAATCCGGATGCATGTCTGGAGAATTTGGAGAGTGGTTTCCAATGGTGGATAGTATCATTCTTGTTGATGCACTCTGGGTTCCTGAGCCTGGCCACAAGCGCCTTGTAGTGAAGCCTTACTCTGAGCTCCGTTCGGACATCTTCAAGGCAGACCCTTATCGACACCTACCTGAGCGTCTCCGCCCCAAATAGTACGTGCCGTTTGTTGTTGGTTCTCACCGAGCTGCTAATGACGCCGTATACATACATCCATCAGTTCTCTAGCGAATGAGACTGGCAATGGTTCAAGTCAACTACCAACTGAGATAGTTGACTTGGTCTACCGGAACCTTGACGACCTCGTCGCAGTCTTGTGTTTTGCGGCAACGTGTCAGCGTTTCTATGAGATTGGTCGACGCCATATCGAAATATTCGTTTCGGACACCCTGATAGACGCATGGGCTGGTAATCGGCTCATCTGCCTGGGAGAAGACGCCTGGGAGGATGACCATCCGTTTCCGGCCGATATGCTTACCAGCACCGAGATCGAGTTCCTCGAACGCGAATTCGGAGATTCACAATTCTGTAGCCTATGCGAACAACTTTGCGCCATACAAGAGCTTGATCCGCTGTGGCATATCCGCATGGAAAACACCGCTTATCGAGAGCTGTCCGGTTCTCAGCTGTCGTCATTTTTCTACAAAATAGGGGGCCGCTACACCTACAACGACTCGATAAGACCAAAGCGATGATGGATTTGGATTCGGCCCTCGTTCTGAACGACTTGATCACTGAGTCTGCGGTTCGACCTCCCAGCCAGCAATTCAGGTCGAAGCTCTACAGCAGGGCTTACGTCCTACGCAACCTAACCACGAAAGAGTTCATCCGTGGCAACGCGATTCGAGACCTTTGGGTTAAGCCCAAGTATTCATTCATGCGCGACATCCGTTTCAACCATGCTCTGATCATCCGAATCATGCGCTCGTCGTTTGTGTCCTACGAATACAATGGCCCTATCCAGATTCATCGGGGAAAATGGGCTGGCCATCGCTTCGACCTTAACAGGATCAACACCGTTCGGAATGAAGAGGGCGCCATTGATGGTTGGAAGGACGTTAGTCGGAAAGTATTGAAAGAGGTTGTAGAGGTTTGGCAACATCATGCCCAAGAACCGGAGCTGAGCGCCGCCGACTGGGACTGGAGCGACATCCATGGGGACTTACTAGTAAGTACCCTGCGAAATTGTTATTGTGGCCATGCTACTTACCGAAATGGCGCCCAGCGGGACGGCATCAAACATTATGGCTGGCAATTTGGGTCTGCGCTTAGTACTTGGTTGCACACGTCGGTGGTCGGCGTCCTGCTCCAATTCCAACCACTAATAAAGAGACCTAGTGGGCTACCTGCTTTCTACGCTTCACTGTGCATCCCACTTGTTCATGACGATTGTCCGATTCCGGTCTCAAGAATTACGCCTTGTCAACGTGTGTATATCGTGTTCGTCAATTTGTGTCTGCCTCTCTCTCGATCTAAAGGTTCAGATTGAAGACGAAATGAAAGCAAATGGGAATAGCACCGACGACAACCATAAGAGCAGATAAATTTCAAAACGGTAAAAGGTGATGGGCCTCAAGCGTCGCAACTTCGCAGCCCCAATGTATACATTACGTCGACTGCACCTGCGCCGTCTCTGACTGTCCAGTGTCGCACAGGGAGAGCAGGAAAAGCACATTTGGTGTATGAGGTCGTTCTGCATGGGGGCGTGCGGTGTAAGCAGATCGAGGCTTCCGCGTTGCACGTCCGATCGTACCACGATGTGGACGTTCTCTTTCCTGTTCTCTTTCCCCTAGTCTGGATACCCTTTTTTCATCCATCGTTTCTTGTTCCCGCTTGTACATGGCACACTGTTCACCGACTCTTCCAAGACCAACAGCATGAGAAGGTTGCGGCACAGCTCGGTGCCCTGCGAGACGAGAATCGCCGCGCCGCGCCACCCTCAACCACTCCCCTCCGCCGCTTGCGATTGCATTTCCCCGGGGCATCGGAACAAGCGTCAGGCTGTGATGAAGCGCCTGAGGGCTGTTTGATCGTCAACTGGGTAGGTTTTTGTGCATGCGGTGAAGTTGGAGTCGAACACGGCAGGCAAGGCATTTCGTCTCCGAAAGACGTCGGTGGCGGCTATTGACGCGCCATAGGCTTGGCAGTCGTGGGGAGTAACATAGGGAAGTTGATGACGGGGATTGAACAGGCCGTGTGTAGATACCAAAGCTGCTCGAATCCCAGAATCCGCCGGTGGCCTTCCCTGACCAAAATGTACCAACGCGCCTGCTTCTGATTGATTTATGAAGAGGTAATGGGGAGAATACGCGGACAGAGCGTCGTGGATAGTCGTTGACGCGTATTGGTAGCCCTATGTAGTACTAGGCAGGCGGGGTGGAGAACCGTTCGAAAACCCAAGGCCGTAGGGGTTGGTTTGAGAGTATGTGGAGGCCTCGCGGTGGAGAGTCAGGAATGCACTATGATACCGGTCTTTCGAGGAATTAGGCATGAAAAATTAGGAGCAGCTCGACGCGGAGCGCAGGTGATCGGATCGGCTCGTGGGGCTGCTCAGTAGACTGTGGGACACCGTCGGCGCATGCATGCTGGAGAATCGTACGTCCTGCTCATCCCGCGATGACACCTCCCTAACATCTCGCAGCAGTACCGCCCTCCCCCGCCAATCTCCTGGAATACGACTCAAGTGCGAGCAGCCCCGAATATCTACATAACGTTGCCGGCGCTGGCCGTTGGGCAGGGCGCGCAGGTGGAGCACAAGGGATTCCAGCCGCTCAACACGCATGCGCTGCATATGCTGCAGTTGCATAGTGAGTACTAGCCCGACGACAACCGAGGCTGGAGCGAAACCAACCGGTACCCCTTTCAGCATTTCCCGTCCCCCGAGCAGGACTTGTTCGACGAAGACCACGGGCAGGAGCCTGCACAGCGTGTCAGCGCGAGAACACCGACCTTGATGATGGTGGTGACCTCACACCCACGGACTGAACATGGACGTAGGCATGGTCAGCAGCAGCAGCAGCAAAAGCAGAACAAGATGAGCCGTGCGCGGAGCGATAGTGCGCCGCTTGGTTATGGGTTTGGGCATGGGCACCACGCGCATGCCTCAGGGGGATGGCCGCGTAGTAGGAGTGGGCTGGGGATCGTGGGGCGCAGGGTGCAGAACATCGGGAAATTGGGTTGGGAAGGGGCGTGGCCGTTTCGGAGGCGGGGGTGATGCTGGGAATGCGCGCGCGTGGGGGCAGGAGGCGTTGTATCCGCAACGTGTTTGCTAATTTATAAAAGCTGTGTACGTTTGTGTTAACGTTGAAGTTGAGTCTCCTTGGTCTGTATCCTCTTCCAATGGGCCAATACTTCGAGGTCGTAAATCTCGACAACTGTTCCCCAAGAGGAATTTCGCCCATGCGGGGAAAGTTTGGAGAGAGTTTTCCACGCAGGATGAATGATACAGGTCTCATGGGTGCACTCTGGGTTCCCGAACCTGGCCACAAGCGCATTATAGTGAAGCCTTACTCTGAGCTAAGTTCGGACATCTTCGAGGCAGACCCTCTCCTACGCTTACCTGAGCGCCTCTGCCCCAAACGGTACGTAGCGTTTGCAGTCCCCACTTGTCAGCCACTAATGGCGCCACATATATTCATCAGTTCCCTTGCGAACGAGACTAGCAAGGGTTTAGGCCAACTTCCAGATGAGGTCGTTGATTCCATCTACCAAGATTTCGACAACCTGCTCACTGTCTTGTGCTTTGCGGCAACGTGCCAGCGCTTCTACGAAATTGGTCAACCCCATATCGAAACATTCATTTCGGTCACCTTCACCAGTGCATGGGCTGGTAATCGGCTCATCTGCCTGGGAGATTACGCATCTATGAAAGACCTTCCATCTGGGATGCTTACCGACGCCGAGAGAGAGTTCATCGATCCATCCAATGATGACGAGGGGGAGTATTATAGTATATACGACCGACTCGGCTTCCTGCAAGAGCTTGATCCTCTCTGGTACATCCGCCGCGAAAACGCCGCTTATCGAAAGATGTCCAGTTCTCGCCTGTCGTCATTTTTCTCTCAATTAGGGGGCCACAAAGGGGACAAAGAGGGGACCAAGATGGATGTTGATTCGGCCCGCGTTCTGGGCAACTTGATCGCTGAGTCTGCAGTCAGCCCTCCCAGCGCGGACATCAAGGCACTCTATGGCGGGACTTATGTCCTACGCAACCTCACCACGCAAGAGTTCATCCGTGGCGACGCAATCCGAGACCTTTGGGACAAGCCCAAGTATAGATTCATGCACAACATTCGTTTCGGCCACGCTCTGATCATCCGAATCACCTGGTCGTCGGACCCGAGCTTGTCTCTACGTTACAAAGGCCATATCAGGGTCTGTCGGGGAAAATGGGCTGGTCATCGCTTCGACCTTAATAGGATCAACACTGTTCGGAATGAAGAGGGCGGCGCCGTTGATGATTGGAAGGATGTTAGTCAGAAAGTGTTGAACGAGGTTGTTGAGGTTTGGCAAGGTGATGCCAATGAGGAGGAGCTGAGCTACAGTGATGATGATGAGGAGCTGAGCGACAGTGACTGACCCATGCATTTCAGGCCCGGCGTATGTCGTCGTCCAACTGTCCGTTCTTCTATCAAGCCGTCGCGTAAATTTGCTGTCTCATTTGTACCTTTGTGCATTCCAGACGCTTCTGTATTCCATAGGTCCTCCATGTTCGATACTTTATGATGTGCCAGAACACTACCAGAGGACTAGTCTCATGCCCATCCCCTCACCGGTACCTTCCCAATTTGGGTCCCTCCCCGTGAGAGCAAATTGGGAAGGAAACCGGTGAGAGAATGGGCATGAG
>JABCKJ010000626.1:0-10929 GCA_018850815.1 Asterophora lycoperdoides
ACAGGGAAACCAGCATTTGTCAACTTCAAGAATGCCGTCTGGCATGCTGCGTTCACTCTGTTTCTCCAGAAGGTTGCCGCAATAGCTCAAACCGGATATTGGCTTAAATGTGGTGATGATATCACATGCTGGCTTTGGCCCATAATCTTGATCCTTTCCGCCGACTTTGAAGAAATGTAAGGCTTGATATACATAGTATTTCTCTGCTCCTAAACACTTCAAGAGAACCAATGAATAATTTTACAGGTCTGTGATGTCATTAATTAGAGGATTTGGAGGAAACTTTCCATGCCCGATATGCTTGATACCGAAAGCCGAGCTGTCGCTTATAACAACAGCATATCCAAGACGAACACAAGAAGAATCGAAAGCAATTGTAGAGGAAGCACTCACGTTGAATGGAGCTGATGCTGAGCAGCTGCTGAAGACGCAAAGCCTACGTCCCGTCAAGGTAATGAATATCTTTTTTGACACACAGCCTCACAGTTATTGACATGATTTCGAGAACACTATGTGGACAGTGGCCAATGTGGACCTTCACCGCGCACTATCATACAATACACTCCATTTTGATGACAATGGTCTCTGGGAAGACCATTTTTTCAAGGTCTTTAAGGAGAGGATTACAGTTCGAGCAGACATTGCCAGAATCAATTCACAGTAGGTTATCATCATCAGCTGTACCAATTTTCAGAGGCATGTTCTGATATCATCTTAGGTTCCGTTCAATGCCTCGCTGGCGCGGGTTGAATTATTTTGATTCTGTGATGAACATCACCTTCAACAATGGTTCAAAGAACCATGACATATCAAAGGTATGACACGCTCAGTGCTTCAGTTACCCTGGTAGGATTCTCAGCCATAATTGATGCTGTTTGTCAAAGGTTTTCCTTTTTGCGGCACACAACGTGCTTTCAAAAGATGTGGACTCCACGAACTATCTTTTACTCTGATGTCTACGTCATTATTTGAACATTCAAATGTATGCAGACTTCGACCTTCACACCGACAGTTCAATTAGGAGGGGTCAGGAGGAAGTGGAGAAATTCTCAGAATTAATGCAGGTCTGTGGCGCAAATTTGCCTTCCAGAATTGCTCTCACTGTGTGTTCTAGGAGTACATACAATTGACAGAGTCAGCAGCTGAAGCTGGGAGCGACAGCAATGATACGGATGAAGCACCTTCAAATTCGGTGAAGAACTGGAATTTTCCGAAAATGCATCTTCGTGCTCATCTCTTTGACGACATCGAGGCCAAAGGCGCATCCCGTAATTTCAGCACAAAGCCTAACGAGAAAATGCATGGACCCATCAAGAAATCATATCTTCGTCGTTCTAATTTCAAGAATTATGGGGATCAGGTGAGTCTAATATCAAAATAGTGCCGATGATATTGAACTCATTTCTCTATAAGATCCTCCAGGCTGATCATCACCTTCTTGTTTCAGGATTTATTTGCAGTAACATAGATGCCCTCGACGAGCAATTGACATCTCTACTCGACGATCCCGAGGACACAGGCGCACAGGCTAAAAGTGTGATGTCTATCAATTCTAACAGTGATTCAGACTACGATCGGTACTGTGAGCTAGGGTCTCCAATGGCACCTTGCACTTTTGCGGCGCTCGAACTGGCACATGCCTCCAATGGCGATATCGGTAGAGCCTTCCAGAATTTCCGGATTAAGCTAGGGAAATTTTTCACAGCATTTCTGCCTGCGTATGACATTTCTCTCCCGGGCAGGAAAGCGATCAAGCTGACACCGGCTGATGTTGTGAGTCAATAATATACCATTCTGATTTTATTCAAATTGATCTCCGTGTTTCATAGGTCATGGAATATCACTATCTAAAAGTCCAGTACCGTTGCATCTTCGACTGGCAGCTGAAAACCGATTATATTCGCTGCAATCCCAATTTCCATGGGCGACCTCGATACAATTGCATCCTCGTGAACACGAATCCGGCATACATTGCATGCCTTGTTTTCCTGTTTACCTGCTCCATCGCCAATCGAGAGTATCCTCTCGCCCTGATCCAACCGTCCGATGCAGTCTACAAAAAACGGGGCTGACTACAGAAGGATACCGACCTGGAGCTTCTATGTGTGTGGGAAAAATCTTGCAAGGAGTGCGAGATCATGTCGATCCACTCTGTTATCCGCAGGGCAGTCGTGGTATATTCAGATGAGGAGGACCCCGATTCCCGGCTTCCAAGTCATGATCACTTCATTTTTGATGTATTGGACCCGGATATGTTTCTTCGAGCCCGGAGGGGCCAGGGAGCAGATGGATTTTGGGATGCAGAATAGATCGTAGTGCTTCACACTGCAATAATCGGCTGCAAAATCAACTTCAGAGCATCAAATTCTTAATAGATGTCTTAATAATAGACTATTAATTTATTGATTTCTAATGTTGACATCATTGTCATGACATTCGGCTATTAATCTCTTGAAATCTGAATTAACCACCATAGCCAGATGGGCTCGAGATCCTGCACGGCAGACTTCCGTTCAAGTTCGACGATTATATCTGTACAGCTGGTCTTCCTCGGCAACATAGGCTTTCGTCGTATCAGACTTGTCACTGCATCGCCTTGACATCATGACACCGCCAACTTTCTTTTCAAAAGGACACAGCTACAGTCAAAAGCCAAAGAGTACGTTGGCATCATAGGGAGTGATTAGACACGGGGCGACATGGTATGCTTCCACTCAGGATGACTGACATGGGATTATTATATTAGGCCAACTCAAAGTTTCTATCCAGTGCTTAGACTGGCCATCTTGTCCTGAATTGTTTGAACTCCGTGGCCCTTCCGATTTGAGCACAGGCAGAAACCATACCGTCCATCCTGTAGCACCTCTATGATGCGTACTACGGTGCACGGAATTAAAGATCTCAGAGATTCGTCGAATCCTGTGCGGCGACTGCTCAAGTTAAAGGGCGGACGAATAAGGAGCGAGCCCACTGGGTATTGGCTGACGATCATGGTACGTACGTCGCTTCAAGTAATACTTGGTTCCTTGCTGTATTGAAAGGCTAATGCAATTCGGCGTTTAGTTAACTACAACTTATGCCAATGCATGGTTTGATGAGCTTTGACATGCACAAGCACATCCACACACCCAGCAAGCCCCAGTTTCAGGAGCAGCATCCGTACACACCCCCACCACCACCTACCAACATGCCCATATCATAGAGGTTCCAAACCAAATGCTATTGGGCCGCAGGCAGCCGTGCCGCCGCCTTAGCGCAACCGACATCTCCAGGACACTGATCATGACAATGCAGGGTCGATGCATGGTTGGGTGGCACGAGCAGGAATGGGAGTGGGAGAAATAGTGGGAGAAGCAGCGCGCAAGGGACTTGGAGAGGACAGAGAAGGATTCAGTGGTGTGGGCCTCTCTTACTCACCCCGTCCGGCATAGGTGCGCAGCAGCCCTTACACAACGACATGCACACTGACTGCGTGCCTGCTATAACTCCAGCCTTGGTACGTACAAACACGTACTGCTACTCCTACGTACTCTCTGAATCAGTGAAGCTACTCAGGGAAATGGATATCGACAACTTGAACGAGAAGGAGCGGCACTCTCGTTTACTCGAGCTTCACAATGTCACCCCACGATGCCCGAGGTTGACAACTCTTTCGATTCGTGTGCAGGGCACATTCAACTCTGCTTCCTCGGACATCAGCAACTGTAACGGCACTGTCAATGTGTGCGCCACAATCGCTGGCGGGATTATTAGACTTTAGCTTCGAGATGAGTGACGGAAGCGGTGTTTGCGCTTTTTTCAGTGAGCGGTGTCTTGTTATTTGAAGAATAAGACTCACCGAGAATGTTCAGAGTATAACTTTACATGTACGAGGGACATTCAGTCTGTCCATATTACGGCTATGAATCTGTGGCATGGTGAGTTGCTACGGCCTTTCCTTTTTTATTGCAGTGCTTTTTTATCTGACTGGCATTGCTGTATAGCTTCTCGTTAGGTGGACACTGAAGTAGATCAGTGCTTTCCTAAGCATGATTGAAATTTTGTACAATACGTGGCGACAGATGTACTTCTTTGTTGCTGCAAGAGAATACTAGGCAATGCCATGAATCTGAATCCTTACCTCTCGACGGGTGCACCAATACTGCGCACATATCTGAATCATCTGAATCCAATGTGCATGCAATTGCTGGCAACGAGGCCGCTTTGTGTCGTCACTGCCAAATAACCTGTACCCCCGCTTCAGGATACTGTCGCCTGCAGTTTTATGTGTTCATCATTTATATTATGCAATGATACGTCGTCTCATTCTCTTTAAAGTCATTGTTCGACCTGATGCTTGTCTCACAGCCCCCTCTCCTACTTCCATTGCACTTGCAGTACTCATGGCATCGAATTCATCGCAAGCTGACGATGCGCTTCAAGTTGCAGCCACTGTCTTAGCTTTGTCAGCTCCAAACGTTGCGATCCTGCAAATGGTGAGTTCTATCGGCTTTGTTGAATCTGTGTTACTGACCTTCTGCTTGCAATTAGGCCGTGAAACAATGCCAACTAGCCTTACAGCAACTGCTCCAGGAAGCACACGACCTGCGTCTCGAGAACGCGACACTCAAAGCTTCCGCATCAGCACGGACCACCTCTGATAGTGCAACTTCGAGTGGCAAAGCTAGCCATGCCTGGCTTAAACACCCACTCCTCTACGAGCATGCTAAGGATATCATTCAGGAGGTCAAGAAGTTCACATTTCTTCACGACTTCCGTGTGCATCCTGATGCGTTTAGGAAGCCATGCTCCATTCTGCCGCCAACACTTCCCGAACATCAGGCATCTGCAGAAATGGACATCGTTCATGTCACGGCCCTCTTGTATGAACACCTCCCGCAGAAATTTCATCAATACCTTGAAAAGCTTGACGCTGAGTGTCATGTTATTTATTATCTTTCCACTATGAATCCTTTAACACCTCTGTCAGTTTCTTTACCAGCAGCAACAGGCACGTTCGATGGCTATCTCTGAACTGCGCAAATACGGCGCTGCCATTTTTGAGGGCCTGAACATACCCAACACATGTTGGAAGCGCCAACACAATCGCGTCACCGAGGGATCATGCATCAAGCTCCTTTGTTGGAATACCATGCCCGATCCCATCACAGGAACTTATAAGTATGATCTATATCCTCCCATCATTTATCTGGATCATCAAAAAAGTGCACCTATGATGTATCGACATCCTGCACTGATCAAGGTTTGTGTATATTTGTCCACTTCAGATCATCGAGATCTCAAATCAACGTTCAGATTGTGCGCCTCATTCTATTCGGCCCCAGCGGACTCAATGGTACCATCTCTGTCAGCAGTAAAGGCGCTAGATGGGGGGCCTTTTGCACACTACCCAGTCTCATTTCGGCAACAGTAACCTTGGTACCTTCAAACCTGTTCTCTCTTCTTGCACATTCTGAATCATGACCAACTCAGGCTATTTTTATTCTCTCTGGAGACTCGATCTATGAAGATACGGGGAAGTCTACCAGCATTCCCCATGGAAAAAACTACTATGTGCGCAAGCAGCTCTTGGAAGAGGAAGTATCCTCACCAAACCTTCGAGCAACATTCAAGTACTGGGATCACCACGTCTTCCTTGGAGTTCCTGGGCAAATCCATCGTGAAAACCCCATCACGGATGGCGACCCCGTGCTGGATGCCCACAACAAGCAGGAGGCAGCAAGGCGCGCCTTACAGGGAGGAACTGATGACAGCAATTTTCGACATTTGCAAAGGGGCGATGGTGAATTTTTCGACTGGTCGAGTGCTAAAGCTCCGATCTCTGCTGCATCAACAGCACCAGCAGGAACACCAGCTTCTGTCTCAATGAGAGAACCTGCTATACATATACCCAAAATGTCTGCTCATACCCCTCAAGCCGTGGCGGGCCCTCCTTTGCCGCAACTCCCATCAGACCACTTGCCGCAGCCCACCATCGCAGTTCCTCAGCTGACACCTCACGTCCCAGCTCATAGAGGTGGACGTTCATCAGCATCTGTTACTCTTGCGGCGTCGGCTCCCATTATCTTGTCTACCAATGCGGATTTGACCCCCGACGATGCTGCAAATCACGAGGATGATATCGTCACTGGCATGGTTGCGATGGAGATAAATCTGACATCTCAAACAGACAGTTCAGCATCATTGCACGTCGCTGCAGCCCCTGAGCCAGCGAAGCGGGGAAGGAGGGGAGGAGCCAAGGCCGCAGCAGCAGTTCCGCCGGCGGCGAGGCGCTCCACTCGCACGGGGCGCAATGCCACCAACTCTGGTTGATAGCTTGTATTTTGTACCCCCTGAATTGTCTCCACCTTTGTATGTGTTCCCCTATCCGCTCGTACTCCCTCTTCGTCTAGAATACTATTCAATAGATTTTCTTGTACTTGAAACTTTTTTGAGGGGCACGTGCCACTGGCGACGTGATAAGTAGATGTCAGTTTTGGACTATGTAAATGACCATTTGGTATAGTGGAAGTATGCTCCAGGTTATCAGGAAGCCCTCGCGCGAGGTTGCAAGTTCAAACCCGAGTAAGTGAATTTTCCAACGATTGAAAAAAGCTGATTATCTACCCATAGAATGAACCTACAACCTCAAGTCTACAAAGCAATGACTACGAATGCAAAGTAAGTGCCAACTGCAGCGATATACAAAGTAAGTGCGAAATGAAGCCTCGATAATCATTAATAGTAACTGACTTGGACCCCCTAGGAATTACAACAAGCACTACACAATACAATGACTAGTAAGTAAGTCAAGTAAGTAAGTCAATGGAAACCGACGACCAGAGGGCAGAGGGCTTAGATTATGAGCTCATTATCAGAGGGCACGGTTCTGGTGTTGCCTGATCAGGCACTTCTTCTGATCAGAAGCCGAAGGCTCTTAGCAACTAACGCTCAGCTGATCAGGCCTGATTTACGGGGTTGCCTGATATAACCTGACCAGGCCTTAACTCCGCTGATCGCTCCTGTAGGGTTTTTCCGACATAACTGGCTGGCATATGACAAACTCTCGCATCTCAATGAATTACCTGCTTATTTCAAGTTGCAGGAGCGAAGAGCATAATTCAATTTCAATTGCAGCAGGGGAAACGGTCATGCATAGCAAAGTGGCTGAGATTTTGTTGGGCCTGTTAAAATTCTGTGAAGACAGTAGCTCTTATTTTAGGACAGGAAAAGATATAAAGAGGTGTATGGGGGGGTGGATGCAGCAGATACCACCAACAACTCCTCAGAAAAACAACAGCAGGAATCTGAAAGTTTTTGCTCTCACAAACCACAGACTCGAGAGCCAACTCATCACTCAACACAACCACGCTTCACCACCACTGTGAAACGTAACAGGTGACGACGACGCATCAGCATGATGACCATCTTGAACCATCTGAGGATTCGTCAGGTGAACTGAGATTGGTTCAAGATCATTGACAAGAACGACCCAATAATCTCAACGGCGGTGCTAGTTAGCCTGGTCTGGAAGTACCTGGCATTTGACAGTGATCTGCAGAATGACGAAAACCCTACTAGGTTCCCCATTGGGTACAACATGTTTGCAAATGTATATAACTTGCCTGTGAATGTGGTTGGGAGGCTTAACATGATCGAAGAAGATGGGAGCATTCAGTTATCAGATACAGCCATACACGCAAAGCTTTTTGACATTGAGGAAGATCATACGGTAGACTGCTATGTAGCGAAGAGGGTCTTAGAGAAGAATAGGATTTGTGGTGGTAACAAAAGACAAGGCTAGGACTTACAACAAAATGGTTTGGCAGCAGGCAAATAGGGTGATAAAGGCATTGCAGGAGGCAGAGAAACAAAGGGAGAGGAAGATACAGGCAGAGAAGAAAGCAACATTGAGGGGTGGGAATGATGCAGGACTGAGCAGGAGGATGGCAAGGATGAGGCTGACCATGAGGAGGGGCGCGCCAGATGGACAAAGGATCTTGAGGCACTCCACACCATACCCAGTCAACAACGGAGGCATGTGCTTGGACAAATGGGCTAACCTAGACAAGGAGCTCTTTGGAGAAGCTGGGATTCTTGTGGGAGGTGTGGCGCCTGCAGAAGCAAATGAGCATATTGGGAATTTGGCTGAGGATGATCTGATCATGGGTCTTGATCATGATGAGGAGATGGCTGATGTTGCAGCATGGGCTCCGGTTCCCAAGTCAGTTACAGAGGAAGGAGATGATGATGCAGAGGGAGAAGTCAACAATGGAGAGGACTTGGTATCATTGGAGGAATTAGAGCTGAGTGTCAGGGCACAGAAGAAAGGCAAAGGGAAGGCAAAGGACTAGAGCATCACGCAGTGATGCTCGGAGGGCAGATGTGATGGATTTGTGACCTCTCACTCGCTGAACACTGACAGCTCCCTCAACACTCAAATTTGACATAAGTACCAATTTCAATATCACTCTCTATTTCATTTACTCGACTCCACGGCTTACGCATACCTACTCATTTTGGCCAAAACCTATGTGTTCTTATCTTTCTATTCAGTTGATGAGTCATTAATACTCCTATCCTTGTTCCGGGCATGCCGAGCAGCCCTGTAACTACATATAAAAACCTCACATTGTTTGCACATTGTTGTACTTGATAGTTTGGAGAATTTTGAGCACTTAACACAGTCTTTTGAAGAAGAACTCCATCAATCACTTTTTCGTGTGACAGAACCATTACTCATGCTTTTGCCACAAGTAAGTACTGTACCATTTCATTCAATTTGGCACCCCCTTGGACCTGGAATACAAAAGCCAGAATTGAAATTTTGGCACACAGAATTTTGGCAGTATGTCATGTAGCATCAACACAGTGTCCGATATACTTATACTCTCTTATACTAGCTAAATGTAACACTTACTTGTATGATAAGATTTAAGATTTGGCATTGACGACATGCCAGGGCATATACAATCAAGTTCAATAGGATAAATTTTTTTCTACAGTTTTGCAATTTTGGCACGACTCTATTTAGCCTGGACAAGTGGGACATTTTGGCTTTGGCACAATGCCCTGGGACATGGTGTTGAACGAGTATTCTGCAGTACGCAGATGCCCCACTGGAGTTTGTCATGTGCCTATCACTTGACCATTTCCGTCTTTTATCTTTCATATTTGGCCCTCGTATTCCTTAGCTTTACTACTACTGAATACACGGACCCAGGTACGCATCTATTAATATAGCTTTACTACTACTGAATACACAGACCCAGTCTCTTTGTATATTCATCTGTTCCAGCTTGACGATCTTGTACAGACCTCTTCCATTCCAGTCAGTTGCTGTGCATCATCTCCTGCAACAGGTTATGGGCCCCGTGCACTAGACATCTACCAAAGATCTACAATGCTCTGTTAACCCAATGTTGCAGTGTTCCCTCAAAAATTGCAACCATCTCATTGCCCTAGCAGATCACTTTGATCACAATCAATCAGTGGACCTACATTTGCACACAATCTTTCCCACCCATCATGTCTGAAGACTATTTTCAACTGCCGATCTCAAAACTGATATGCTGAATGGGAGAAGTCTATGTTTGGATGCCTGATGTCTATCGGTGGCACTAGGATTGTTCTTGGCGAGGAAAACCCACCAGCCCAGCCATTGCAGTACTTTACACTCCCCCACCTACTCCGATTGGACTCCTAGGACAGTCCAAGGACTCCGATCTGACCTACCTGAGATTAGTAAATGACCTGAAAAAATTATCAGAGTCCGATCTGAGTCCAAGCAGTCTGATCGGACTGTTGAACTTGTGTAAATTTCTGTCAATGGAGGTGGTCTGAACACACTCTGATCAGACTTGTCGGACTCTTATCAGACTGGTGAACTTAGGGAATTCCTGATCACACTGCATGTGTAATTCAATTATTTTTCATGATTTGATTATCAACTGGTGATGCCAGCCATTGTAGATGACAACATCACCACGGAAATCCTACTATTACTTCTACATGTACAATATAGTGCCATGGCACCATCGTAGATAACGACAGCGCCACAAGAGTTTCTTACTTATTATATACAATAATCAAAATGTCAAAAAATAGCCCCACAGTGCCATCATCAAGGCAAGGGGGCTGCAGGGTTACCTGCAGGCGTGTGGCCACCTCAAGTGCTGTGCATGGGTTTTGCAGCTGTTGTGGGGCTTCCACAGTGTGAGGTGGCGTGTGGGGGCATCAGCGGCACATGAGAGGGGCCGGGGTGACTCGACAGCCGTGACGTGGCATTGTTGGGGATGCCGGGCATCGTGCGCACAGGTGGGTCCAGGGTGTCAAATGAAGGCATTGTGGGGGCATTGTGGAGGCATCGTAGCAAGCGTTGGGACATTGTGGTAGGGCATGCATGGCATGGGGCATGCATCCGCTGGCTGTTGATGTGGGTGGTCAGCGCGGTGTGTGCACAGGCCATGCATGGTTGCCACAGGGCGTGGCAGGTGTGTGCATGGTGCAGGGCTCCGACGTGGCAGGCATGGTGGTGTTGGCGGGGGCTGTAACGTGGTGCCAGGGTGTAAGCATGGCACTGCGCAGCCATGACGTGGCGGTGTGGCAGGCGTGGGGTGTGTGTTGGTGTGTTGCAGCAGCATTGTGGCAGCAGGGGCACAGGCTGTGTGCAGACGGGGCTGCAGTTGCATTTTCCACTCCCCATCATCGTAGTTGCTGCTGGGAATGGGCTTGTTTTGCAGCTGCACCCGCCCGTGGTGGTGGTGGTGGTGGTTGTGGTCGTGGTCATTGTCACTGCTGTGGGATGCGGGGTTAGATGGTGGTGGTTGTTAGGGCACGCTTCGTCCGGTAGGACTTACTAGGATACCCCAAGTTCGAAGTAGAAAGCTCAGAGACTGAGGGAGGGAGGCAGAGCGCAGTTGACTAGGCGGAAAACCTAAGAGAACTAGA
>JABCKJ010000627.1:0-10925 GCA_018850815.1 Asterophora lycoperdoides
AGTTCAATCCGATTTCAATCCGACCCTTGCAGCTACAAACAGATGGAAACTCTTGGAACTGATCTCATCAGATGTAAAGCATGTCTTATTTTGACTGGGATGGATGCCCCTACTCTGTCTGAATGCTTGCATACTATTCATTTTATGCCTTTTTCTGAAGCCCAAGGCTTCATTGACGCAGTAATGCCACAACAGAAGCTGCCCATCGACTACCTTCATCAACTTTCAGAAGTGGATAGGACTACTGCACACCGAGAATCCTTGGAAAATTGGCTGAGGGGTTGTGGCATGGTTTTTGGAAGGAAAAATATGTATCATTCCAAGGTATCGAGGCCAATACAACGATGAACGATGGCGGCAAGACGAACGCGCACGCCAATCCGCAGATCGAGCAGAATACTTTTTGGGAAAGAAGCCTGATGGCAAACTATTCTTGGCTCATTTTCGATCATATGTCGTCCCTGCGGGATTTAAACTCAGCTGTGCCGGTCCCTCTACTCGAGGCTTGCCTCTCAGTAGAGGGAACGGTCACCGGTCTAGCTATTAGTCTGACTTGATCATAGCCTCCATGTGTCAGCACGTGTATCACATGCCGCCATGATCCGCAATTTTGATTATGACCAAAACGTTGCATCAACATTTTGAATTTTTGGCGGTGTAGGTGGTGACATGACAAGGAGTCCCGAAAAGGAAGGTGGGCACCGACGGGCAGTTCGCAGAAAAACGTTGCACCAATCCAATATCCTAGTCCTCCCATGGAATTTATCCGGTTTATGGACCGAATGGCGATGTGATATATTGTGGGCCCATATCGCATGAGTAGGAGCAGTAGGACACGCGAGAGGATCGATGAACGGTGACTTTGCCTATCAGGACAAAGGCGCTTTGCGTTTTCATGGAGGGTACAAGAGGTTGTGATGGAGACAGGGTCTATTGAGCTTCTTTGGATGGAATTAGTGGGATCAACGAACAACGACATCCAAATGCAAGAGGAGGGAAGGGACGAGCGCGCATTGCACGACCTGGATAAGGGAATGCAACAAACGAACCTCCGCAATGGGCAGATCTCGATCGCTTGCACAAATGAGCTTTATATAACAGCCATGCAGGCAACTGTTTCAATATCCTGGCTCTGAACCAAAATCCACTGAGAAACCTCCATAGCCATAGCCATGTTCCAAGTCGCGTCCCACCCCTCGTCCTTCGACAAGCACAGTTACGCACAGCGGCGCACCAGTGTCGCTTCACCCCCTCCAGTCCAGCTGCCCCGTACTCTCGCTCGTCCCCCCTTCGCCGAGGTCTCTCGCGATGCCATTGCTGCGGCATCCCCAGAGCTCCTCGATGTTCCCGCCGAATATATTCGCAGGGGTCTTCGGCCCAGAGCTAGCGAGTGCGTTACGAAATTTCATTCCCTCTCATCATTACCCCCTGACCCGCAAGTATTCTCCTTAGAATGCTCGCAGGAAATTCTGCGCTAGCGCCTTCCCACATGCCCAGCGTTATGTCCCGGTCGCGCCTGCCGTTCTCTCTCTCGATTCCCCTGCGCACCGCCTCGGTTGCACAACCAACCTACCCCACCCACGTCCTCGCTATAACGGCCTCCAAAAATCCGAGCGAAGGCGCGATGCTGTTCCCCGTGCACGCGATAATTCTCGCATCACACTGTGCTCAGCTCCCCTGCCTCCCGCCTTCCCTCCCTCAGCCACACTCACCCTCCATCCAACTGCCCGTCCTCCCGCTCACCATGCCCTCTCCCCCCGCCTTCGCTATTCTCCACTCCTTTATGTACGACCACCGTCTCGATTCTGTCCTGACGGGACTATTCCCGATGCCTTCCGGCTTCCTCCAGTCTGTCTCCCACGATGCTGTGCGGGGGGCCCTCGCATCCGGCTCCATCCTCCACCAGCTCTCCTCATACCTCGTTCAGTCTGCTTCGGGGAACCTCACCACTCTTACGACGCACGCTGCGCACGTCAAGGAGCTCTGGCAGAACATGGTAGCGCTCGGCATTCACGACCCCAAGTTGTGGGATACCCTAGACTTGGCATGGGAGGTCGTCCTCGGTGCACTTAACCTTGCTGCCGCTGGCCACTAAGCCCTCCAAGCCGCTCTTTATCTGGGTATCTCTTCTCCTCAGCGCTCTGGAGTGCCTTTACAGCCCAGATCGGCTGCCGTTAGACTTTGACATTGAACCCCCCAAAACCGTCTGGACACGATTTAAAATTCTCCTTCCAGTATGCTCACTCCACTTTAAGACGTCTGCCTCCCAACTGTATCAAACTACGCCCGGAAACCGCTGTATCACCCACCCTCTATCATTCTCGCTTTCTCTGCTCAACATTCTACTACACACCCATATGTTCTTCTCACATATCTTTATTAATGCTTCCTTAATGAAACATCTGTAGCAATTTTACTATGCCTTTTCCCCAACCTTACAAGTTATAGTGTGTTCATGATTGATATCAAGATCTTCGTCAAATTCCTCGACAAATCCGGAGCTTTTACGAAGACGGGAGAGCCTCCTTGCCAATCGACAACTAGACCGAGACTTGACAGTGACAAAGAAAACAAAGGAGATACACCGGGCTCCTAGAACCACCCGTCGATATGGTGAAGACGACTGGTATGGGATCGATCCAGTGTAGCTTGCCGTCCGGGATCCTTCCCGCATGACGTGTTCGGCAACTTTCCGGGATCTGTCACAGTGCTGTCACATTGTACATTTCACCCTCGTTTACCATCTTTACTTGCTCGTTACTCTATTTCCTTGGCTTAATCTATCATTATGGCTCCTACCTCTGGTACTACTCAGATGAAGAGAATACCAACACTCAGACCACCTCGAAACTGACAAACAAAGTGGCCAAAGCAAAAAAATTGGACAAGAAAAAGTCGACACATGGTCTTCGTGCGAAATGGACATCTGCTGACGACGCGACACTCATTGACATGTTGAAGGATCAACAAGTAAAGGGGAACCAAGCAGATAACAACTGGAAGGCTGTGGTGTGGACGGAGGCTGAGAAAGCATTGGCTGGGAGTGAAGAGAAGACCAACAGCGGAGTCAAGAAGGCAAAGGGATGTAGTGACCACTGGAGCCTAGTGAATAAACCTTATCTTCTGACAATTTCCATGGCTAATACTCTCTCAGCTACGGTCTCAAACTCTTGCTTTGCAGAAGATGTGCAATAAACTGTCTGAATGGGGCTGAGATAACGTTCGCGGCATGCTCGTGGCTGATGATGAAGCTTGGGACGCAGATATCGAGGTAAGTGTACTCTCAACCCTATTTGTGAGCATGTAGGTGTTGATTTGGCGCTTTCAGGCCCATCCCGAGGCTGCGATGTTTTGCTCAAAACCATTCCCACTCTATGACGACATTCTTTTACTGATCGAGGGTCGGTACACAACGGGAGAAGGCACGATTGTCATTTCTGAGCTTTTTGCATCATTTGTTGCTGGAGATGGTGATGAGCCAGCCTATGACCATGGCCCAGTGGCTGATCCTGAGAGTGACAATGGAGAAGGTGACAAAGAGCTCAAGGATAAGGTATGTCATCGTCGATCTCATAATAACTTGTGAAAACCAACTCTCCTTCACTCCAGTCATTGTCACCTGTCCCTCAGCCCTCGTCGGAGAGCCTCAAGACGCCTCTCAAATGTGATTTGAGCTTTGTGAGCACCAATAATGCTTCGAGCAAATGTGTTTGCCTTACTGGACCTGCCGCTGTCAATAATGTTGCTGACGCCCTCTATCATGTTGCGTCAGCCTTCGCAAAGGTCGGAACACCAGCCTTCAATCCTGAAAACCTCAAAACACCTATTCGCTGCCATCATGCAATAAAATCCATCACCATGGATCAAAATCTCACAACAGGTCAATGTGCAAAGGAAATTTGCCTTTTTCACAAGGATATTGCCATCGCAGATTCATACATGGATATCGACAGTGTCGAGCTTTGTACTCAATATATTCCGGGTGAGATGGAGGAGATTAATTAGCTGGTATTTACACCATGAATTGTAATCAATTTGTCACTTCTTTCAACTCTAATCTATCCCTTCCATCCATTCCTCGAGTATTGCCTAGTATTGCTCCCACATTCCTTGTGCAATCATATCACGCAGTGCCGATGCACATGCACGTTCCTCTGCAGATACAGAATGTCCATACTCCTCTGCTCCATGCCATGCGGGCTTGCTTTCCAGCTCTTTATCATGTTTCTGCAGTTCCTCGTCATCCATAAAATCATCTGGGTCATGGATGCGGATAAAATTGTGAAGTACACAGCGCAAGTATGATCTTGGCCTGGATACCCAAATTGTACTCTGGTGCCACAGTCATAATTGCTTGAACATGCCAAAGATGTGTTTGACCACATTTTTTGCCTGGGAATGACAAAGGTTGAACAATTCTTTGTAATCCTGTGGCCTGAGTTTGTGAGTTAAGATTTGAGAAATTAGATGTCAGAACTTACTTGGATGGTGCTTGCCCCCATTCCTTCAGATGATATCAGACTCTACGATATGGAACAAGTAGCGTGTCACAGGAAGGATAACCAGCATCTCCTAAGTAAAATTTGCCCAGTGAGATAGCCAGACATTTGGGGAGCGAGCATCCTGAAAAACATGGCCGTCTGCTGCGCTCCCCTCCCAACCGACAAGAAGATAGGAAAATCGAAGGTTGAACGTGCATGCTGCCAGTGTATTTGTGGAAAGATGGCCTTTGCGATTCTGAAATGCAGCAGCCAGTTCTTTGGGAACAAATACATTCAAATAGGAACCATCGAGTGCTCCACAACAATCATTGAAAAATGGATAGAGCTTGGGATTGTTGCAGATCTCAGATGGTGTCTGGTCATTGGGGGGTAACCGTACGTAGTGATTATAGAATGTTGGGGAAATGTAATCAGTGAGAACACAATTACAGCAGTTTGCATAATTGTTGACAGTTGTCACAAATGAAGATGATTACAAAATAATGGACTTGGAAAAAATTTGTGTAAGCTGCTTGCCTTGCACATCCTCTGACCTTTTTCAATCAAGTTGAGCATTAAGCAACAAAGAGAACTCAACTCCAATGCCCCTAAAGTCACTTATTAGCTCACAATTTGAGGTTGCAATTGACTGTTGAAATGGCAGAGCAACAGAAATTTGATGAAGTCCAGTATTTTATAATCATTTCCATTTCTGACAACTGTCAACAATTATGCAAACCGCTGTAAAAGCTCTGATCTAATTGTTTGATTAATTCAAAGTGTAAAAAGTGGAAATCACTGACTTGAAAATGGTATCACCACTCTGTTGGAATCTTTTTGCATTTTCTGAGTACTGGCACCAATTCGGGCCATCCGAATAAATATTGCAAGTGCCTTGATCTTGGTAACATGTCTCGTGCTACAGAGTCCGCCAAACTCTGACATCTCTGCGACCAGCTTCACAAAAACATTTTTGTGCATGCCAATTAGGTTGTAGAACTGCCTTGGATGCCCAGCAAGTAGCTTCTTGATCTACCCAAGTTCATTGAGTACAGAAGTATGCATGGGTGTCTTGATTAGTGAAGACGCAATGTGCATGATGACAGAAGCAGAAGCAGTCATAGCATGGAATAGAGCTGCTTTTCTCTGGAGTTTCTGCTGTCAGATGCTCACATTCTTTTGCGCAGCATGAAGAGTCTCCTTCTTGCCTGTGTGCTTCGAATTTGAGGCTATTACACTGGTGACTTGCAAACTACATTATCATTGATCTGGGGGAAGGCAATCACGGTTCAAAATGTGTGATATTTGTAGCTATTTGCTCCCTGCAATTACGACGTGTTTCTATGGTCATTGATGGACAACCATTCTATGCCTTCAATGGTGTTCCAATTACACCTATCTACAACTATTTTATGTGGCCCAATGCACTATTCAACCTCTGAATCAACATCTGACTCTTCTACTTCGACTGGAATTGCTTTCATGGAGGGTAGAATGTTTGTCCCTGCATTATACCTCTTCACTGCGTCGAGGAGGGCCTCCAGCTTCAGCTTTTTGTTTGTGACATAATTTTTCTTTGGAACTTCGGAGTCAACCCTATGAAACCACGCCAGCTCAGAGTCCAGCAAGGTGTTAATGCCAGGTGCAGCTGTAATTGTATCGGTATCCAAGCGGCACACAACTCAGTCCAGCTCAGTGTCAATCTTTGCCTCTCACTCTGCCCGTTCAATATCCTTTGCCCTTTTTATCTCTACGATGACCTTGTTATGCTCCTTGTCGTCACTTCTTTTCAACCTGGCTGCTATTCAGCGCTTGCGCATGCTGTCGAAGGTACTTGAGATTCCCGGGCTGCTTCCCAAGAATCTTCTTGATGTACATCTTTGTATTATTCTTTTTGTACATGGTGCACGTGTTTTGCTGGTGCAGGGTCATGTTTGGCGCCTGTCTTGAGCCGACACAAAGGATACCAAGGCTCGACTCGTTGTCATCGTTAGTTGTCTTCATGTATGCTCGCTCCCTCTTCTTTTTTGAAGCTGATGCAATATTGCCACCAGGTTCATACTCTGTTGAAAATTGTGTCCAGCCCTCAAGCACCCCTGTGAAGAATGCCACAAGAGCACCTTTGAGATGCGACAGGGCTAATGCGAGTCTGTGAATGGTGTACAAGGCCTCAGAATGCGCCCACACCTACCCATCCATGGATCCAGTAGACCATGACACATCCGACGATAGCAGGATTTCGGGTTTCTCTTGATGACTAGGCAACAATGTGCTTTGACTCGCTCGTAAATTGGACTGAGGTCTAGTACATTTGTAAATTCACGTTCAGGGCCTCAAACCTGGCAGAGATATGGATGGCTGATTGATTGCCCATAGATAGCCAAGACAGCAAGCTCTGTCAGGGTGGGGATATCGTGAAGGCCAGCGGAGACATTCTGTTCTATATTATTGAAACATCGCTTTTCTTTCTTGTCCTGAACCTGGCGGAGGAATGTATCGCAGAGTGGAAGATGATCGATGAGCTCAGCTGCTGCCTCGCAGTGGGATTGGTACCGTGTGTTGCTAGTGTCAGAGAAGCAGACCTCATAGCCAATCTCCTGCTCAAAGAAAATTCAGAATGTATTTTCCTGTCCCTTCTTCTCATCCTTATGGTTAAAGATAGCGCTAGCAAGCAACATGAGTTTTGTTTCCCCTCCCAGCAATACTGCCTCAGCTCGCTTCTGCACATCTGATGAATCTGTCGCTACGGCTGCAACATTGTCCTTGTTCATCAACCGAATCAGAGGAGCCAAGCCTTTCTTCTCCCAGAATGTTTGCATTGCTGCATCTCCCCACTTCACCATGTTCAGCTCTTTATGCATACAATATCCCACCCAGATGAAGAGGTCCGCAGCTCTCTGCTGTTCAGGATTCATTGCAGCATGTGAGGCCTTGCTGACACGCCAATATATCCTTTCCTGCATCACACCATTACAAGTCTCCTGTTCCTCTGCAGAGAGCTGATCAAAGGCCTCGATGCCTCTAGCATTGTCTATATTCTTTGCGCTCTCTTCAGCCATCAGCAGCAGCAAATTCACAGCTGTCCAGTCTACAATCGTGTCCTCCTCTCACAACATGTGCTCCTCACGCAGGATCTGATTACTCTCGATGCTGAAGTCCTTCCAAAATTGCCCAAGTTTCTTTTGATCAGCTGCATGGTCCGAATTCAATCCACAGGTTTTTGCTGGGAGGCTACAAGGGTGGATGGGCATATCTTTCCCTTTTGGGCTGTCATTGTAGATCTCATGGAAAGTGATGTCTGTTGTCTTCCAGCTGTCTATCTGTGTCTCAGCTGTATGGTCTTTTGACAACATTAGCACCAGGAAGTGATTTACATGCTGTAAGTGCACTGTAGACAGTCCAGGGGTTGAAGGGAGGCCATTAAACGAGATCGGCGCATCGGAATACAGAGTGATTCTGAAATTCACGTGTTTTGACTCGTAGTTTAAGTTTTTGAGGGTTGTACCATCACCACTAATTGTCAGGCCTGTTTAGACAATTGTTCAGGTATGTTCAAACAGATCTGAACAGTTCTACGCACTTTCAGCATGGCCAATTTCACCAATAACCTGCATTTTTGCTGCTTCTCCTCCCTCAAGAACAATTTTTCCAACACTCCGAGTACTGATGGATTTGCCCTGGAGATTGACATTCAGGTGCATTGACACAGCCTGAATAGTGTTGTTGATGTGCTCGACAGGAATACCCAAGACTACAAGGTCACGAACAAGCTCTCGTGCCCCATTGGTGATTGTGCTATTGGACTTCAGGTTGGTGCCTAACTTTGCCAATGGAGGATCTTCTCTCTGGACATCATGGCTTTTCCTCTTTGTCCTCCCTGCCCTCAAAATCCACATACCCATTGCATGATTCCTTTTTCTCAGCCCTGTCACGGTCTTTTACAATCTCTCCTCATGGCCTCCATGATGCCGTACGCGCACCCACGATGCTGCCACAACACCGTTCAGGACCCCCCACGCCTTTTACGACCCTGTGCTGAACCACCATGCCATCCACAACGCCATTGGCAACTCTCACGCAGCCATGCCTGCCAATTAAATAATTTTACTTATGTGTATATATATGTAGTAGTTTTTGTTTTAGTTTGTGCAACACCATCGTCTCGCCTGATGATGGTGTCATCTATTTTTATGTTTGTATATTCACCTCCACTAATTATGTATAGTGTATAAATATAAATTTATTAAAAAAAGTTACAAAGTCCAATCAGGGTCTGAAGAGTCTGATCGGACTCTGATGAGAACACTCTAGGCAGCGGAAACTGTATAAGTTCTACAGTTGATCAGAGTCCGATCAGACAGTTTGGACTAGGATCAGACTAGGATCAGACTTGAATCAGACTCTTATATTTTTGTAGACCAATCACTAGACATCTGAAATTCCGATCAGAGTCCTATGACTATTCTAGAAGTCTGATCAGAGCCTTAGAACTATTCTAGGAGTTTGATCAGAATAGGTGGGGGAGTGTAAAGTACTGCATCAAGCCCACAACATTTAAGGCACTTATGGGAAAGTGCCACGTGGAGTTTGCAACCGTATGCCAGCAGGATGCAGAGGAGTTTTTTTTACGTATTTGGTTGGTGTGCTGAGAAAAGAGGCACATAAGCATTGGTCAGAAGCCTTGGACATGTGTGGTTTTTCATTTTGCACTCCTTCCAACATCCTTCTCATTTTTCCTCACTCTATGGCAATTCATCTGTTTCCCTTCTAATCATAAAATTAAACAGATATCCCCGTTCTCCTTCCACCCTCTGACATTCCCGAGTTTACTGCCACCCACCTTGGGCATGGGCCCCAGTGCAGCAAGACTGAGATTTTCAGCAATGACAGTTCGAATGCCAAAGGTAAGTAAAATGTGTTCTTTCCTCTGATCACTCTCGACCTGATGCTAATTAATTCAATTCTTCACAGCTGGTGTTCCTGTAGACCCTGCACTGCCCAAGTTCAATGCGGCAGCACTGACACAGCCTGAGAGCATGGGCTTCTCCATGCTACACTGCTATAAGGTACTCCTTGTAACAGGAAACAGCAATGCGGAGGCTGCTATAGAATAGTTGTTTGTGCATATGGAGGATTCTGGTACATGCTTTGCATTTGGAGACACAAATGTCAAGTGCTGAATGCTCACATCTCCCTGTTTTTTGTTGCCTCATAGACATAGACAACCCCATTGTGTTCTACACAGGCGTGCAAGGTGCTCCGCAAGATGGCAAATATCTACTTTATTGTTCAGGAGAGTCAGAAGAACTCATGGTTTCATGTGTTTATTGTGCAGAGCGGAAATGCTGAGCACACAGTGAAATAGCTGCTCAACCACCCAGACAACATGAGCAAGGACGCTGCTGCTCCACCAACCTCCAGAGCTGATGCCAAGGTGCCTGCACAACTTTTTGAGCTGTCCCATGTTCTCCTCTCTAAATCAAGCTCCACTCCTGCTGCCACCCCTGCAGGTGCACGTGCAAGCCCCTTGGGGGCCGCACAGTAAGGCCAATTTTTTTTCACTGCCACCACAATGTCCACGTTCCTGGGCACCTCACCACCTGCCACCTGCTGCCTCAAGTTTCTCTCTTTTTCTTCCCTGCAGAGTCCTTGAAAGTTGACGCTGATGCTGACAGACGTGTCTGCTCTCTGTATTCCAGAAATTGCTACATATGGGAATTTGTTCCCTCCTTTCCCTCTCCCTCTCCAATAATGTACATCCACTCTCAAAATCTAAAGTATGCCCCGTTCAACCACCTGAGCTCCACTAAACACATGAGATCAGATCTTCCACACTGGGTGCTCCATGCTTCGTGGCCCTGTCCCAATCTCACATACCATGCCATGCCTGAACATCATGCCACCTCAACGCCTCTGCTGCTATTACTGAGCGGGAGGCCCACCGCCCCACTTGGAAATGTCTGAGAGCATTGTGACAGGCATCACAACATGATTTTAACCTGTGCCGCTAATTTTATGTATCCTCTGTGCATAGCCTCAGGAGAAATGATGACCCATATATTACATATGATCTCCTCTGAAAGATTTCATATTGCTCACAGTATCATGCAAGGTAATTCACTGGACATATAGTAAATATGGTCATGTTATGCTCATGGATTATCCGGTAGTCATATTCTATCTTTGTGCCTGTCCTTACTTCACCATATGGTGTATGAACAAATACTAGCCAAATTCTTACCCGGATTGTGAAGCAAATGTACAATATCTTCCAATGGCAAACCCTGATCATACCATGTTCCAAAACCTTCACAAAAGCAACATATGGTCCATGGTAATGTCACTGTATGGCTATAAATAATACCCAATCCATATGTTGAATTTGTCCACAGTTTGTTCCCAGACAATATTGTAAACCTCTTTTTGGAAATAGCACAGCCACAT
>JABCKJ010000628.1:0-10851 GCA_018850815.1 Asterophora lycoperdoides
AACTTAGTATCTCAAGTTTCAATCGCAGGTACTCCACTCAAAATGTTGGAGCTGGTTAGGAACAAAACTACGTGGATTCTGTGTAAATGTGATTTTTCCACCCCAGCACCCCAATTTGGACTTGTCACACTAGGTCATGTGATGTTGGCGGGGTATGAATGGCGTATATCTTAACTCCCTCAGTTCTCATCCGTTTTTCATGATCCATACCTCATTTTGTTGCCAGGAAGCATCCACATCGTGTGAAAGGCCGGTCATGACCGGTTATGACCGGTTAAGCCCAGTTTCTGAATTGACTGGTCATGACCAGTCCAAAGCCTAATTTTTAACCATTGCAACCAGTCTTTTACAGCCCTGAAGTGGGCTTGGCCATTTTGGGACCTCCAATGACCGGTTTTGGATTTGGGCTTGCAAATTTTAGGCCTAGAACTGGACTTGACCGGACTTTTAAACCCTAGAATTGGATGGCTCTCAGGATTAAATAGATTTCTTCCATTCTTAGCAATTTTTGCTCATAGGCCTTTCAAATAGTCCTTAAACCCACTGATTATTCTGCACTTCATCCTCTTCTTCATTTTCACTCCTACACATTTCTCTCCATGCCATAAGAACATCAATCAACATTGCTCGTTTTGCCTCTCCATCAGGAAGATTAAGGTCAGAATGGTCTGGTCAAATGCCAGTGTTTTCAGCCTCCTTATAAGGAGTATGGGCACTGGCAAAATGAGTGACTGATTCTGGACCTTCAAAATCAAGGATAAGATTATGAAGGATGATACAGATTATTACCCATAGACATGCAGCCACATGCTCCGATTTTGTGTTGATGGGAAAATAGAGTCCACATAAGCACTGAAATCACTCTTTGAGTGCACCCATAGTGTGCTCAGATCAAACACAAAGTCGAGCAACATAGCGATCAAATATAGTGTTTTGGAAAATCAATGAGGCAGGCTCTTGTGGACTGGAATGCATTGGTTGGTACATGGATAGGCAGAATCTGCCCAGACAAATTCATTTCCTTTAAAGAGCTAGTCAGGAAATCTGTGAGCTGTGGTGCCCTCAAATGCATGTGCGTTGTGACAAGACCCAGTGTGGCCATGAGAAAAGTTGACAATGTGGAGGTTTGAGGGAACAATTCCAATCTACAAGAATATGAATAATTGCCAGATAGAAAAGCTTGAGCCTTACTTCAACATTTAGACCATAATTGTCCTTACAAGTGTAGTATGCATCACCGTTGAGGCCTGGCCGCTGGTATAGCACCACAATTGTTCCATCATATATCAACCAGCCATCCTGCCATGCTCTCCTGAATCCAAGCTGATCATCAATCCACCTTTTCTCCTGCTTCTTCTCTGCAGTTATCAACCTCCTCACAAAGACACCATGAAGTGATTCAATTGCATTGAAACAATACCTGGTGTAGTTCTCCACATCCAGCCATGCATGCCACATCCTAGATGGATGCTCCATTCCCATGTCTTCCTAAGCAATGAAGAGTGACTGCAAGTTGCACCTCAACAGGTGCTTGAGAGACATTTGAGGCATTAGCGAAGACAGAGTGATGCTCAATAAGCCAGAGAATAGTTTCAAAGATGTAGGAAGAAACACAAAGTATTTGGGTGAAGCGACCATGGTCCTGTGGATCTCCTGCAAATTTTCATGCCAGAAGTATCTGTCCAGACTTGGGAACTTGATGATCTTGCCTGTTAAGATAGTGCATTTCGTACAGAGCAGTGATGATATTGAAGTCGACATTGAGTTGAAGACAAGCCTCTTCAAGAGTCTGATATGGGGAAAAGATATTCCAAGAAAGCATGAGTGCAAGATACATTTGGATAAGCTCTTGACGAGACTCCATTATCGGGCAACATCAGTTAACTACGGTACACCACCATTTTTACTCCACATATATAATATATGGGAGCAATCATCTTGCCACAATATAGTGCCATGTGGGTGGCACATGGATTCAGGTGGCCTCTATATACAATTCGCTCTAATAGCACAGTGGAGCCAGGTCTATGTAGAACCACATTTTCTTACGATGTGGCCACAACATGGTTGCTCATATAGCCCAAGGATTAATGCTTTCCTTTCAATTTCCACTTCATTTTTTATGTTGCTCAAGTGAAATTCACGGAATGCAAAGTAATGGAAAAACTCAATATAACATTTGAACAAGATAACTACGAGACTGTCTACAAAGATTACAGTGCAGAGATACATGGGGCAGCGTCGGTGGCGGACAATTCTCCAACAGCCAAATATTGGCATGCATACATGTACAAACAACTCTGACAGCCACAGGAGGCATGTGAACAAAAATCAAAGCCACAATGCCAGGCTGAGTGCGAGTCCAGCCAGTTGTTGACGTCCGTTATCCAAACCCAGTCTGGTGTCGCCTCGAGGTGGTGGTCAAGGCAGGTCCATCGGGGCAAGTCCATTCTTGTTGGATGCAGGCTCAGTGAGGCAGGTTCATCGTCCATCAAGTCCATCGGCAAGTCCATCGAGTCAGAGATGAGCCTGTCCAGTCTTTGGTGTTCATCCAGTCATGGTCTGACAGCCATGGGTTGTGAGCTTGAGGCCTTGTCGAATGAGTGGGGGTGGAGGAGGACAAGGGGGGAAATGATGGAAAATGTTGTTTCATATGAATATTTAAGCAGAGTTTAAAGAACTTGTGCAAAAAATCATGAAAGCAAAAGTGCTGCACGGACCTGCTGTTGTCGACACTGCCCGTCGATGTACTGAGCAAAACTGAGCATCTACATTTGACTGCTGGCTTCTACTGAGGCATTTGAGGACTTTAAGTCAAAATACCAGCAATACACTTAGTTGCTAATTTGAGGTGAGAATGTGGTGGCCAGAGATTTTTCCAATGTGCCGACAATAGGGCAGACATGTGGTGGGCAGCCAGATTCGGCACACATGGGTGCGAGGTGGCCACCCTATTAAATCAGCATGGAGAGAAATCGTGGGAGCCAGAATATTTGGTCACATTTGAGGCACCTGAGATACAAATGGCGGTGTAGGTGTAACGCTCGCGCGGCATCTCAATCGGACTCTCAAAATATCCACAACCTCAACCGCACGGCGCAAGAGTTGCGGTTCGACTTCTAACGTGGCTAGTGTGGGGGAACTTCCCATATGATCGGTAAGCCAGGATCCTCAACATATCCTTGCCATATCCTTGCCATATCCTTGCCATATCCTTGCCAAGCCTAAAGGTCATCTCGTTTACGCCGTTGGAGATAATCCATGCTTTAAGTTAACCATACCTTGCGAGCTCTGTCAACATGTCGTTCGAGCAATTATTTGCGTCGTCTGTGCTGAATGTCGTTGTTCCGGACACCTCTATCGAGTATCCACCACAGGGACCTGCAGATGAATGGCTAGGACGACTGAGCGGGATATCAGTGGAGAGGAAACAGGCATTCTTTGGTGAGTTCCTCATGATATGACCTCCGTTCATTCGGCTGAATTGCTTCAGACGAACAGCTCCAGGCATTATTGACTATTCGCATCGACCACTCATCGTCCGGTGTCCCTCCAGACCCGAAGAACCCACCTCAATCTCTTCTTACCTTCTTGGCTCATACACAGGTATCTCTGGAGGCAACGTACATATGTTCTGTTCCTGCCCCAAACCCCGATCTCCCTCGGACGTCGAGACTCTCCACCCCTCCTCGTACAGCACCACTTTCCAAGACAAATGCACGGCTGCAGGTTCATGCCCACCACCCGTCGATTCTTCCTCCGAGAACCCCCAACCCAACTCCCTCGTCCGCAGACCATGACCGTAGATATGTCACGTCGGAGGGCACGCTACTCCTAGCCAGTATATGGGGTCAAGACACCTCGGAGAACTCCAAAGAGGGATTTGTATTGTTGTGGTCCGAGAGTGAGCAGGTTTGGGTCGCGGTGTATCGACTTTCGCTCACAGTGTGTAAGTTCTTGAATCTTTCTAGTGAAACCAATGTTCATTCATGTTGATAGCCTTCTTGCGACTCAACTCCTCGGACCCACTTTTGTGCCTAACAGTTGCGGCGACACTCCGAGAAAAGCCACTAACTCTCGCTCTCGCGCAGGCCAAACACCCTCTGGCCTTTTTCTTCTCGTCAGTGGGAAGTCAACTATTGGCACCTCCAGATTCTCCTATGTCTCCGAATGGTATGCCCCCGGAGGAGAAGAAAGATGCATACGACAGGCTAGAAGAAGTAAACCTCTTGGAAGGCCTCCAAGCTGGTAAGCCCAGTGTCGAACAACCACAACCCTTTTGAACACTGGACAACAGGACCCACGTTCGAAGAAAACTCCATCAATCTACCATCGACGCGATTGGGGACAGTTTCTCGTCAGAAGCTATTCTCCCTTCCACCTGTCTCCCTCCCGAGTCTTACTATGCCTTCGCCATCTCCGATGACGGCGGTACGCACTGCACATCCGACGCTGCGCAAGTCATATCGCAGAACGCTTCAGACGGTCTCCGGCTTCCGCGTACGCATGCGCACCGTGTTCGTCCCGTATGTCCTGCTCCCAGATACTAACCGGGGGGTTGACTTCGATGAAGCTCAAGAAGAACAAGAACGACGGGAAGCGGCGAATGAAGAGCGCACTGTGGTGCTCTCTGTGGAGGTCGAAAACTCGGGCGAATCGGGGCCCGGGATAGGCTTCATGGTCGAGAAGGTGGACGTTGCCATTGGGGGTGAAGGCGCCAAGGCTACCCTCATCGGATGGGGTGACGGATGTTTCAATTCCAATGTTGAAGAGAAGAAATTCCCTCTCCACATCGGAGCTATGGCGCAGTATAATTTGCTATACGCCGTGTCATTTCTTCATGCGCCCGAAGAAGTCGAAGAGCTATCAGTGGCGCGGGACTCGAACAATCCAGAACGACTGCTAAACCCCGGGGGCTCAGAGCTTCAGAGAGCTGTGGCGATCAACATCTTCGGCAAGCCATACGCGGTTTCTCGGACTTTCTCAGACACAGAGACAGTATCCTATCCGACGACGACTTTCTCATCAAGATGGAACTGTGTTCTCGATCTCTCCTCCCACCATACCCACTTCGTAAACCCTCTCGACGGTGCGGAAGATTTTTCCAGTGGTCTTCATGCGCTTCCCGAGCCCGCGTCCCCTTTCCCCGTTTCTACTAGTACCCCACGCACCGCCAGCTTTACAATACCAAACGGCGGTCATTACTCAGCAGGTTCCATGCCGCAATCCACCGCCCCAGCAGGGAGTCACACTCTGCCAGGGGGGACCATCGCAGCGGCTCGATCAATCCAGGCAGCCCCAGAAATGCTCTACCCCGGCAGCGTTTTTGCCAGAGGCAGGGAACAACCACTTCTTTCTGGCGCCTCACCGAGGATGTCGTATATACCACCTTCAATCTCTACACAAATACCCCGCTCGCCCACGACATACAGCGCACCGCCTCAACCAAGTCGGGTGATCGAGACCGGCGCCAATCGCCTCTCAGATCAGTACGATCAATTGGCTCCTCCCCCGATGCCCCCTGCATATCCCGCATACCCCCCCTTCTCAACCGTTCCGCCGAGCCCCGTCTCACAGGGGCCGATCGCGTCACACAACATTGGCAACGCCGGTCCCAGCGTTGAAATCCGGCGCGAGCGCGGCCTCGGCATAGGCCACCCCCCGATACCCCAGACACCCGGTCCGTCGGTGACTGGCGCGTTCGGCGAGCAAAAAATGCTCGCCCAGATGCAGATGGCGGAGCGTGCGGGAGAGTCTATCGTCGTCTCTGTAGCACTGCTGCCTCTAGCAGAGGGGGTCAGACGGAAATCTGGATCTGGGGCAGTACAGGAGCCAGGGAAGATATACCCATTAGCTTATTTTACCCTGGACATCTTCGTGTTCAACCAATCGGACTGGACACGCCGGTTTGAGGTTACGTGCCCGGCGCGGCGGAGGAGGCGGAAGGAAGGTGATGGGGCGGGGCGGGTCGGGATGTCCAGCGTTGCGAAGAGGAATGGGTTTCCTGGCATATTACCCTTGGATGCGCGTGTTCGCATAGGGTGTGTTTAGCCTTCCGTTTTCCATTTTTTTCTAGTCAGTCCTTGATGTTGTGCCTCCCCAGTCCACTGCGCCCTGCTGCGTGCCAATCTGTGCGCATGGATTTCCTCGCTGTGACGCCGGGTGTCCACACTGTCGATGCGCTCACATTGACGGATGTCGAATCTGGATTTTCATTGAATCTCAGGTCAGGCAATACTTTGCGTCGGGCCCCAGATGTCGCTAACTGTGGAATCTCAGATCGGTGATGGACATTGTCGTCCACGACCCCAGTGATTGACATTCCGGACACTGTTATTTGCCAAGTCGTTTCACTCTTTCACTCGTAGATACATATATAACACTTGAGGCGACGTGAATCACATGCAGCCCTTCCACGAAACATATCCCACCCTTGAGTTGCAGGTAGCATAGCTTTAAATTTAGGACATAGAGGTGAACAAGCGGGGATAGTTGAGGAGCTTGTGGCACTCGGGTGCAACAATGTCACAACTTCACAACTTCAGAGAGCCTGGACAAAAAAGTCATTATCTCTCTGCAATAAGTAGTGCGCTGTCAGGATATAGAAAAACCAACCAGTGATTCCCATAGATGATCTGGGTTTATAAATGAGTTGTTGGAGGAGGACTCATTAAGGTCGATCGTTTCTATATTTATATGCATCTTTCTATTTTCAATTCCCTTTTTCGGTTCCCGTGGATGTGAATACGCCACGACGCCGATCGTCGTGGCGCTGCCTATTGGTTTGATATATATTACCCCTCTCTACGTTTTCTCTTATATATACTCGATATCCCAGCAAACCTCTCTCCTCAGTCGTCTTACACTCTGTGTCTAGACTCTGAGGTGAGGGTTCTCCATTTACTTACTTACTCGTATTCTTACTGATGAATACCTGTAGACTTATTGCCATCGTCTTCTACAGGTTAATATAGTCGTCTTACACTCTGTGTCTAGACTCTGAGACTTATTGCCATCGTCTTCTACAGGTTATGGGCCCCGGCTTGCGCCAATAGAGACACAGGCAACACAACAAGACAGACTCACACGCACGCATACTATATCGTTATACTACAACGGTACAACCCCTATACTGTAGATATACGACCTCCAGTTCATGCAATGTTACGTGTTACAAGAAAATTTAATCTGTTCATGTGTTCATGACCACCCATTACGCGTTACAAGCTTAAAATCTGTTCATGTTCTCTCTACTGATATTACTTACATTACTTATTGTAGCGCCATTTGACCCGGGAAAAAAAATGAAAATTTCTTACGCAAAAAATTTGACTTGTAACGCTGTTCACCAGCTCATGTTACGCGTTACAAGCTCCAAAACTGTTCAGTTCAAGAGCCCGCGTTACACGTTACGTGAACTGGCAGTCGTATATTTACAGTAATGTCGACAACTACCAGCAATAATACGCCCCCATTTTTCCCCGATGACGAGAAGTTCGACGGTAGTAACTTCGTTGGATTTAAATCTCGAATCCTCATTGCTGCCCGTGGACGTGGCGCGTGAGGATATCTCAATGGGACGATTAAGCAACCTTCGTCGACAACTACAACGACACCCAGCACTACCACCGCACCTGCTGACACACCATGGACCTCCACCACACCGTCTCCGGAGGAGTGGGATCTACATGACGCCTGGACACTCGCACTTATTACCTACAACACCGAGAACCCTATTGGATTAGGGGTCAAAATGGATGGAAGTGCTGCCAAGGCCTGGAAATCGCTTACCGAAACCTACAATACCCCATCCAAATTCGCTGCTGCTGATGCTGAGCAAATCCTCCGTACCACTCTGTTTCCCGAGGGTTCAGACCTGAACACACACATTGCAGACTTGCGAACTAAGTGGACATCGGCAGTCGAAAAGGGGGCCAGCATCGACGACAAGGCATTCAGAGTCATCCTACTGTCGTCAATGCCAGAATCCTGGGATACCATTGTCTCAACTCTTTATGGGCTGAAGACCTCTGCAGAGACAATCATGCACCTTAATCTCCACTGGGAGTGCGTACGAGCCCGTAATCGCACTGGAACAACGATCTTCCAGGCCCGCACTCCGACTAAATTCTAATACGACCTCAAAAAGGCCCAACTCAATGAACCCTAATTGCAAACGTCATGGCCATTCCATCATGATCGAGAACTGTTACTGGAGGGGAGGAGGGAAGGAAGGTTAATTCCCTCCCAACTTTCGCAACCGAGGACGTACCGAGAGTGGTACCACAACTGCTGCTGTCGCGAACGCCACACCTCCTGTACCCGTCGCCACAGCCAACATAGCCACCACACCATTGTCAACAGTGACATACGCACTCACCGTGATCACTGAGGTCAATGACTTGTCCCTTGGAATTGTACATACCTATGCCGACTTGGGAGCTTCGGATCATTGCTTTGTCAACAGAAGTATGTTCAGTGACTACGAAGAATTCACTGCCCCATGATTGGTCATGCTGCAAATCGGGGGAGTACATTTCAGATCGTAGGAAGGGGAACGGTGAAACTCACAGTTGTGGCAGACAGGCATTCATCCAATCTTGTCTTCAAATTGGCACTCCACACACCAGAGCTCTCTGCCAACCTCATCTCCATCGCCAAGTTCGACAAGGCCGGGTTCACCGTAACATTCTCAGCTGGCCGAGCAATGTTTACAGACCCCGGCAGGTGAGCGTTCATGATAGGCAAGGTATCCAACGGCATGTATCAACTTGCTATATCAAACGTTCATGATAGGCAAGGTATCCAACGGCATGTATCAACTTGCTATATCGCACGATAACAGAGGCACGATAACTCCTACTGCACTTGTGGCAAAGTCACAGGCATCACCGGTTACACTGGACATTTGGCACCGCCGTTTTGGCCACGCTGGAGTTGAGTCGATCCAGGATATGGTTCGAAAGGATCTAGTGGACGGCCTGAATGTCAAAGGGAGTGCAGAAACAAAGTGGTTGTGCAAAGACTGTATATATGGGAAGCATACTGCCAGACCTTACAATGGGGCCGTCATCCCAGAAACAGATGTCAATAATCGTGTCCATGTCAATTTTTGGGGGCCTTCGAAGGCGGGGCATCCTACATGATGCTGGGAGTGGACGGCACAACTAGCAGACTGGCTGGTTACTTCACCGGGCGGAAGAATGCTGAGACATCTCTTACGGTGTTTTCGCACTACCATGTTCAATCTGAACGGCAAACTGGCCATAAACTTTGCATTGTTTGCGTCGACGCTGGATGCAAATGGATTAACCAGAAGTGGCACGATTATTGCAACACTCATGGCATAATCATCGAGATCAGGACACCTTATGCGCACCCGCAGAACGGCCTGGCTGAGCAGTCCATACGAACCATCTTCGACATGGTACGGTGCATGCTAGCAGACAGTGGCCTACCGCCATCCTTGTGGGCTGAGGCTGCTGCAACGGCAATATATCTGTGTAACCGTATCCCGTCCTCGCGCCATCCTGGGAAGATACCTGAAGAAGTGTGGACAGCCAAATGCCAGGGAGTAGCTCACCTCTGCCCATTCAGCTGTGTTGCTTTCGCAAAGGTGCCCGAGGAACTTATCATCTCCAAGCTCGACCCTCGCTCTGTCAAATACGTCATGATTGGATATTCTGACTCCGGATATAAATTGTTTGATTGAGGAACACGATCGATCATGATGAGCTGTGATGTCATCTTTGATGAAGGCACCAGACACCGCTCTTCCCCGCCCGAGGTTGGACAGTTAGACATCGAGGAAGAGAATGACAGGCCTGTACCAAACGCGAATACTCCAGGACTCATCCTTCCCAACGCTCAACCAGTCGCACCATGCCGTCGCGCAACCGATCCTCCTTTACACCCTCCCCCACTGCCATTGAGGTGAGAGAGACACAGGCACGGGAAGACGAGGCACTGGCAGAAGGCACCGCTGGGTGCACGACTTGCCTGCAGGCAAACAACCGGACATGCACACATTCCTGGCATCACTAGACACTGACCCCTCATCTGAGGGATTTCTGCTGTGTCACTTGGAGAGGCTATGCGGCGCCCAGGGAAAGACGGCGTCAAACCCCCTGGAATATGTAAACACTGACTTTGGGGGAGATCATGACACGTGAAGGTCTACTGGAGAATACGTTTTCATGATGGCTGGTGGCCCGGTGTCATGGAGCTCGAAGCGTCAACCGACTGTGGTGTTGTTGACCACAGAAGCCAAGTATATGGCAATGATGCACGCATCCCAGCAAGCCTTATGGATGCACAACTTTCTAATAGAAGTGGGGCACTCTCAGGACCTTCCCGCCATTCTTTGCACTGATAATACCTCCGCAATCGCACTCACCGCTTCCACGAGGGGACATCCACGTGCGAAACACATTGACATTCAGCATCATTATATTCAGGAACGGGTACATGATGGGGACATCAAGGCCGTTCACATCCCCTCGGTTGACAACGCTGCCAACTTATTCACAAAGCCCCAATTCCTTGTCGGAACTTCTTATTCTTTTCGCTGGTCGAGATGCTGCCCTTCGCCACCAGGAAATCCGCGATGAGCAAGAATTCTCGATGGAACGTCCTGAATTCTGCAATGCTCCGCATACCGGCCGCCCGGCTCTGATGGACCAAACGGTCGAGGTCCGCCTCGGTTTTAGAATCTTCTTCTGCCCCGGGATATAGTTCGAGGACCTTCTTCTTCCAATTGACATATGTATCCGCCGCGTAGTTTTCTAGTCTTCCCCATAGTCCGGCGGAGTCGACATCGACGTAACGCCGTGCATAGGTCTTCATGTCTGC
>JABCKJ010000629.1:0-10850 GCA_018850815.1 Asterophora lycoperdoides
TAGTTTCGTCCTGGAGTCCTCAGTTTCTCACTTCGGACTTCAGGTTAGTAGCACAGTTCATTCCTTGTGCAATACATTAGTTTCTCACTTCAGACTTCAGCTTGTAGCTGTCTTGCTGACATCACTGCGCTGCCTGTTCTATCATGTTTATCCACACGAGTTGGATATTTGGAAGTTTTCCCAAATGGCCAGAAATTTCTTCAAATATTCTGAAATTTTGCTGAATGTCTTGAGATGTCTTCAAATGCCTCAAAATATTTTCAAATAGCTAAAGTGACTGATCCAAAGCGGTTCAACCAATGTCCGTGGTTGCAGCTCTTAGGGACTCTTCCCAGACTGTACGAAGACAGACAACACACGCTACGTCTCGGCAACAGGCTTTGACCTCGCGACACAACTATGCTCGCCTCTAAACATGCTCGCACTCAATTCCACTGAGGGTTCTGTGAAGAATCCCGAGACTGGCCACTGATCACAAAGGTTCGCTACTCTCGTTGTTGATGATGACGAACTCAAGCACTATGCTCTGGGGTGAATCCAATCTGTCTTTTTCTATGGTTTACGCAAGCTTTTATACAAGTGTGGTGCTATGTTCTCATAAGCTTCATCACGACTCCCTTATCTCTGAGTCATGCACCCCCTATGTCTCGTTCCATCCGGCCAGCTCACAGCGTGCGTCACTTGAGACTTATCCACCAATCATAGCTGTTCTTTATCCAGAATGTCCAGTATTGACAGGTTTTGCAATGGTGTGAGTACTATATTTGGCACCGGCTTGTCATGCCATGCGGCCATCAAATATCACACCCTGACTCGATCGTCAATGCATTCCCTTATTTCACCACTCTTCCACATCCAGTCTTCCACACTTCGTGGGTAGCTTGGTCAATTTGATTCTCTCCAATTGACCACCCCTCCTGACGTGCCCACATCAATTTTTTTTCTTAGCAACTTCCACGATGCGGTTGTTCCAGTACTCATCAAATTTCCGTTTCTCCAGCCTGCTGCTCCACTCGCAGATTCCCGGGTTGCCATCACTGATCATCAATCAACAAGCGATTACACATCACTTTCGCTGCAGTGCTGCATTGTCATTGAGCTCCTCGTTAAACTCCTCGGTAGTCAGGGCAAGAGTTGTCCCTTGGTAGATAGCGCATAGAGTAGCCACCAACTGCGCAAACACGATTGCCATCTCGTTTTGCCACATCAGGCCTATGAGTCCTCTTCAACCAGGCATACTGCTCCAACCCATCTGGTATTGTTGCAGTTTCCTTGATCCAAGTGCCTGGGTACGTCCCACTACGGCCTTAGTCTGCAAAGTTGGGCTCCTTCCTGACTCTATAATATCCCCAATCTAAGCATGAAGACACAATTTATCGCATAAGCTCGCGTTTCATTTTCGCAAATTGCCAAGTTCTTTCTGAATGCTGACCTCCCAGCATCGCCTAGATACACTTGCTCGATTGCTTCTGCCTGATGCGTGCTCAACGCACCTTGCAAATTATGCAGGCATGCGCCACCACCGTTTTCGCATTTCCACTTTCCAGTGAAACTTCCCCCAAAATAACCATTTCCATTGACACTTCGCAGCGCCCAATCGTGCCTTTGACAGGCATCATCGGCTGGTACAGCCTTAGACCCTTCATTAATTCACAACTGGCTTCTCGTGCTAAGTGGTGTGCCTCATCGAATATCGTCCCTGAGGAACCAATATTTTATTCCAACAGGTCCTGAAGATATAAACGAGGCGGTGACCGCTCATTGTTTATCCAGCACCATGTCCTATGCACCATGCCCATCACCGTTGAGGATCTACTCCCTCATTTCCCAGTGCCCGACACAGTTTGTCGTCTCTTTCCATTGGTAGCATATTGCTAACTCCATTGTGTCCCTCCTAGCACTATGCCGTCTGCGTGCCTTGCTGTAGCACCAGCGTGGTGTGTTACTGCGATTTTGTTGCCTGGGGAGTCCCTTGCCATGACTGTGTGGACTGGGAAACTACCACCCAATGCTCCTACCGCATCCGCGCCGGCCAGATTGCCGAAGTTGTCCAACTGCTGGATGACCCAGCCGTCCTTCAATCTCCCATCGGGGGTCCGTCCACCTCTTCTTATTTCCATTTTGCCTAGTTGACTGACTGCCTTCCAGCCGTCATCAAACTAGCCCACGCTCTCTGCACCACAGCCAACATGATCGAGGCAATGGTCCATGAGGATTCCGCATTCGAAACCGCTCACCAGGACCTGCCCGATTTTCCTGCCGCCGCCCTTGTCCGTCTCCAACTTGAAGAATCGCACAAGGTGCTTGCTTCGATGCTCATCCATCTCCTCAACAGCGGGTCCAACATTTCTTTGCGGAACGCCATCCTGTATCGTCTCACCGACAGTGTCATCAAAATACCTCTAGAAGCGTGCCGCCAATACCCTCTATTCACTGTGCTTTTGGTACCACTCCCCTGTCTATTCCTCGAGGGGCCTGACCCTGCCGAGTCCTGGACCGAGAACCAGTTTGACTTTGTGAAGTACTAGTAGTCTGTAGACAGCTTTGCCACCCAAAATGCCACCACCCCATGATGCTCCTTGTTTTTCCTGAGATAAAATAACAGCTCCATCATCAGACCTCCAACGAGGATCCTGTAGACTTCTAATGAGCCATTTATCTGTCTCTTGCGACCCTGGAGAAGACCACCACTGCAATTATTGGCAGTCTACACCATGTACTCCGTTTTTAACATATGCACTGATCAGATCTGATGTGGCACTTTTGTCGTTCCTGCGCGCTCCACTGCCAAAACAGCTAGATCGGTTGGTGGGCTGCAGGTATTTAAGATCTCAGGTTTTTTCTGGTCAACACCATCTCTCAAGGCGCCTTCCTCCTGACATCCGCTCCAACCATGCACCTCCCCACCCTTTCCGTCATCTGCCTCTGGCATACACGCAACGCTCCTTCGGTAACCACACTTTTTCTACCACTGCTTTGTCCTCTAACCGTTCTACCCTTTCCAGGATCATCACGACTGCTGCCCGCAATGCTTTACTGCTGGTCATGGCCAGTCCTGCTTCTTCTCTCAATGGGGAGTCGCTTGCGATGGGTGCATCAGAGCCGACGTCGGCCACCTCTGCTCCTTCTGCCTCCCCACCTTCATGCTCCTCGAGGCGGTCCAGCTGCTTGACAAAGCTAATCTGGGCACCACCTTTGCGGGTACGCACTACCATCCCTTAGCCTCCTTTTGTTTTCCTAACTTTTCCCATCACAGCCCTTGGCGCGCTCATGGCTGACACCACCAAACTGGGCACACAACTCGACAAGTTGTGCGAGACCAAGCCTCAGCTCTGAAGGTGTGTGCACGCTGTCCTCCTCGACTCCATCAACAAAAACATTCCTTTGTCACAGCTCATCCTGTTCAATGCTCTCCTCAGCGCCTTCCAGCAGCATGCCTACACAATGGTCTGTCTCCTAGCCTCTAACACCAGCCCAGATGTACTCCAACTACTGGCACACTGTTTCAGCATCGGCCGAGCCTTCCTCAAGCCCGAGCATGGCATGGCGTTCTCTGCTGCCATATTGACCGGTCGACCATTGAGCACCCTTCCAGTTGTCAAGTGTCTTCCTGACAACTACAATCATGGATGGGGCTTCTTCTCCTGGCACAACTTCCATGATTACAAGAGTTGGGGTGATGGAGACCGCGACCCCGGACCCTTGCCAACCCTTATCCTGTAGCACCCGTACCATCCTGACCGCCAAAAATATCTAATATCTTCTTGACTGTTTTTTCTCTTCTGTTGCCATTAAGGAAATTGCCTCAAGCCCATGTAACCAATTGAGGAGTCCCATCAATCTGTCAATACGCCCTCCGCTAGCCATGAGCTATCACCAGCCGTCCGTCGCCCTCATGCCTTCCTTTTTCCAATTCTTATCTGCCATGCTATCTCTGCTGCGCCAGATGGCTGACAGGAATTTGAACTCATCAATTTCTGCCACCTATTTTTGCGTAGGTTGAAGGCTCTACCCTCTCCCCCTCACTAAAATAGAGACTCTCCTGAGTTGCCAACAATGACCGCACGCCAGATGAAATAACTTCGCCGCCATGACGCCACCTCAAAGGCCACAACTCCGTCAGCAGACAAAGTGCGCAGATCATCGTACCACCCATGTCCAATAACACACTCCACACAGGCCGGGAATTCTCCTGCCACATGTTTTAAAGCCACTACTTTCATTCCAAACTCCCCAAGAACCCCTTGGTGAGCTCAACATGTCTGTTTCCATGAACAGTGCCCAGTGCAAGACTCTTGCCGAATACCTCACTGCCGCCACCCTGTTTAACAGGAACGCCCTGTTCAAGGATGGCACCAAATTCTCAGTGGCCCTCGCTGAACTGACTGATGTGATCAAGGTATGCACTCCTCATCCATTGCCAACCATCAATACCATCAAGCTCCTCAGAACTCTTGAGCTCTGAACTTCTTTAAGAGCTTTCCATCGCAAAGAATCACTTTGCTAACCACCACAAGTTAGATGGGGTTTGTGTTCCCAAGGGCTGGAGCAAACTCCATGCTTTTATCATGGCCAACGAGAACCGTCTCGCCGACGCCAAAGAGTGTGCTGCTGAGAAACGCCTCCGCAACAAAATACCCTGCAAGTGCAAGGTAAAAACCCATCACCGCTCCAGTGCACCTCAGCGCTTATGCCACACCAGGACCAAACCCACCTCAATCAGGATCAAGAGATGACCACCCCTGAGGATGGCCCAGTCCCATCCACCAAGATAAAGAGGCCCCCCCCATGTTCTGCGACCTGGAGAGCTCACTCTCAATGTTCTGTTGAACGAGGATCTCACTCTGGATAGTCTGTGCCAACTGTCTCCTCTTGTACCTCTGCTAACCATGTCACTCCTCAGGTGCTCTGGCCCTGTTGGAGGACGCCACCATCCAGGACACCGTCAAACAGGCTCGCACCCTCAACGCTGTGCCTGACACTCACAACGATGTTCTCAAGCAGGTTGGGCAACTCCTGACCCTGCTGCAGACCATCCGTACCTGCATGAATGCCTTCGACATCATCAAAAAGAACCTCAAAGCCCTCGGCTTCGACTTCAGTGCTCACATCAACCAAATTGTCCCAGGCATGTCCAAGATCAACATTGCCAACCAGAAAGGAAGTGACGCCACAGAGAAGAGCTCTGATGAAAGCGACGGGCCCATGAATCTTGACGCTGCCCTTGGCCTCTAGTCGGTAATCCATAGGTTCCTTTTTGTATGCTTCCAGAGACAAAGCATCTCTTGTTAAGCCTTGTGGCTCCGTAACCACCTGCCCGGCAGAGAATCTGCCTCCATACCCGAGTCCACTGACTCCTCCTCCGATGGGACATTGCTGTCATCTTCTTGATGCAACTTCACAGCATTGAACCACCAGTCACGATCTAAATCAAAACTGCCAGGCTCATCTGACTCTTCCAGCGTACGCAATCATTGTCTCTATGCTTCCCCAACACCTTAGCCCTAAACTCAATGAGATTCTCTGTCGACAGAGGCCCATCTGGTATTTCAATCAGCCAAGTTGCCTCAGCCACGTCCAGAGGCAGGATTGGGTGCGCCCCCATCACCAAAAAGTACAGAGAACAGCCCAGTTGTTCCCGAATTGTGATACGGTCTGCCCACATGACGTGCCAGAAGAACCAGTACCATTTTGACTCGTCGCCTCCAGTCGCTTTGTACAGAGACTGCCTCACATCTCAATGAGGTCGCTCAATCTTTCCATTTGCCCGAGAATTGTACGGCAAAATCTGAATCCCCCGAATGCCGTATTTCTTCTTGAGCCACAACAACGCCGCCTTGAATTGTGGCGCATTGTCCGTGGCAATTGTTGACATACAGCCCCAGCAGCATATAATGTCTTCGAATAGCCATTTCCCAATGGTGAATGCTGTATCCGATTTCAATGGCCTCCCCTCCATCCAGGAAGACAGTGTGCACTGCCCGTGCACAATGTACTGACACCCATTAGACAACGGCATCATCGTGACATCCGCATGCAGCACCTGCCATATTGAAGGAGTGTGCGTAACTGTTGGAGGCACCCTCAAGAACAGTTTCTGCCTCTCTTGACATAAGTGACATGTCTTTACATACCAGGCTACATCCTGCTTGCATTCTGGCCACCAGAAACGCTGTAGGATGAGCGCCTTTGTCGCATAGAAGCCCTTGTGCCCCAGTGAGTCGTGCGCCGCCCGAAGCATATACATCCGATACGGTTTGTCCACCACCAGCCGGTGAGCCCCCTCCACATTTCACAGTTTCTTTATCATAGTTGCCAGAGGAAAACAGAGAAAAAACAATAAATTTGTTTGGAGTATTCTTTCAACCTTTTTTCAATGTTTTGGTCCAGATTATTGGGTCACACTTCCAGTGCTTGACTTGCCTCGCTATCTGGCCTCTATATTCCATGCTGAGGTAGCTGCCTGCATGTCCGCAGTTATCTTGGCTGCTCAATCGCATGGTGGTATGGTGTATTCTAATTATCTGCCACTTATCAACTGGCTGAAACATTGGAATGGATACCCCTCATCTTTTTACATATGGGTTGCCGATTACCTTGACCGTCAGCAAAAACATGGCCCAATTTCAATCAAGCATGTTAAGGCACACACTAATGACACTTCCCTGCCCGCATGTTTGAATAGAGCGGCCGACCATGTTGCCTTCCACATTCACTCCTGATTCATTCCTCTCCTACAGTTTCCAATCCCCACATTTGCCATGGAGCAGTTCTACTTCTTCGAGTCCCAGAGAGGTTTCATCGAAGGTGACATTTCACGTCTTGTTTGACAACATCATGCCTTGGCTTTCACCCAAACATACAAAGTCTGGGCATCACACTTGATCTTACCCAAGTCATACTGTTTTCTGCCACTGCCCACCTACCTCTATGATATGTTGCCATATGCTTATTCCACAACTATCCAGCTTTACGCGAGGAGTGCTCAATTGGATTCCTGTGACATCACCTCCACCCATCTTGTGGATGGCCCTGGTCCATGGTGTCGTTTTGGCTGTAGCGAGATCAAGACCCCCCATCATTTATTTGTTCATTGTCCTCATTTCCATTTCCTCCATGAATCATCCTTGCGCTCCCTACTTTCTTCCACCCTTGGTATTACTCCCTGACACCCTTCCTCTCCGGGTCCATGCCCTTTTTTTCATCTATCTGTAGTCATCTTTTTGTTCATTCAAATGTTTGGCCTGTTTATTTTTCTCGGTATTACTTTGGTTTCATTCCCTCCTTTTTCCATGTTCCCTTACCTACCTTACTCTCACATCATATCACGTCCCTCTGGCATTCATTTGCGGTCAAGCTCGCTGGACAAATTTGGGGTACGGCTTGGCACAAGAACTTTGACAACACCCGTTTGCGTGCTGTAGCACCAACTCCAGATTATCAGGTCCCAGAAACGTTGTGTACTATCTTCAGTCTCTAACTTTACCTTACTGTAGTTACTTACTTGCTTTACTGGACCTCTTTCCCAGCGGGGGTTTTTTTTGCCTTAGTTACTTATGTAATGAATAAAATTACCATTAGAGTGACACCTGTTTGCACTGACTTGCGTGTTTTGAGCTGAACTTCAAAGCACTCCCCTGTAGGATTTGTTGGCACCATTTAAAATACATATAATAAATCGTCAGGACTTACGTTCATTGGGAAAAATGTCAATGCTTCCAATTTCAAGCCTTACCACTTCTTCAATCCGAAGAAGCAGAAGCCAGGCAAAAAGATATGCAGCCTGGATTAGAATTTTGTTGTCAATGATACCGAACCAATGGTTAAGCCCAACTTACATATCGAACCATCCCCCATCGATTTTCTCCAACAGTGGCACCGGGGCGGAAGCACTGGTCATAAAGATTATGCATATCTTTGAGAGATAGTGCCCGTGCGGAGCTTGAGATTTCGCCAGCCTTCGCCTTGGTTTTTTCGAGGCCCATCATATATTCCGAGACGCGGCGTGATCTCGTTGGTAGCCCATAACTATGTTTTATCATAGAGTCAGCTATACGACTTTGTCAATTAGTATGGTCACTGTTTGAATACCATATGTTTGCATTCTGGTCGTAGCGCCACTCAGAGACACTCTCATGGGGGCGGATTGTACGGTACCAGAACGTGAGGGCAGCACGCGTTGATATGGCGGTGGCATACTGTTCCGTCCAGATGGATCAATATTCTGGTATGTGGTTGATAATTAGTACTGTGACATGCATACCTTCCGACCCTCAAAACCTTTCTCAACGGGGCCACACTTCTGTGTTATGAACTCACAGATATGGCTAGGAGTTTCATTAGTAACTGCCTTGGGAGCCCATTTAGCATTTCGCCGAAGGTGATAAGCCAGGTAGGCCTTGATAATTCTGACATGCCCGGCACGCGTCCCATCGGTAATGCTTGCCCGCGCAATTTCCGCTGCATGTCGAGTGACAGGATCTGTTTCATCCACCTCGGAAAAGTCTTCAAGGGAACTGGAAATGAGGCTATCAATTACATCTGCCAGTGAGTCTTCTTCTTCGAGATATATCTTCAGTGCCTCTTCCTCAACTGACCCAGGCTATGAAGTGGGTTACCATTGAGTGCTTTCAGCTCAAGAACACCAGCTACGCACCTCAGCTGTGTTAGATACTGTCATGGGGAAGTAACGTAGTCAAGGTCAAGCTACAAGCGAAAATGCCGATCACAAGTGAAACATGAAACATGAACAGAACGTGGCCAGGAAAAAGTAGGTCAAAAGCCAAGCAGTTAAAGATCTCGACTGCCAGAGAAAAAAATAGCAAGACATATACATTGTTCATAACTACTGGAACCACATTCTTTCCAAGCTCATGTACACCCTCCGGTGGTGTCATATGTCATGTTGAACGGTGGTGCGTACTGGCACTACCAGCAGCTGAAAGGCCATGGCGCGCGGCGTGCACTCAGATGATGTGGGCATTGAGGTTGGGGCAGGGGCCAGGAGGGAAGGGAAGGGACATCGTCGAGTGAAACAGTCAAGCTAGATATTAATATACCTTGCAGTGGTGCATGCATGAGCAACGTTGTACTGGTGTATGCCCCCCAGCAGCATCATCTATTGTATCAGAGTGCTCGAGGTGCTCGTGGAGCTGTCATCCAACACATAGACCAGAACAGAAGACTACCTCAATGTCGAAGCCATTCGTGCTTGCAGCAATTTCCTCTGAAAACGTAGAGTTGTATGTCAGCAAAATCACAAGAAGCTGAGCATGCAGGGCACGTGCTAAGCAATTTGTCAGCACTGGTATTGATGAAGCTGCGTGAGGTGTCGTTAGCAGCAGGGTCAGCATGAATGGAAAGGAAACACACCTTGCTCAGCACCCTCGACATAGTCTGACCCTCAACCCATGCCTTACATCAAGTTGAATGTTGTCCAGCACCGGATTTGCTGTGGTAAACATGAGCCGAAGGCCACGTCCGTGTTCCAATCGTGTAGTAGTGTGGCCAGGCAAAGAGAAACCAACCCCGCGGGAGCCCTGCCAGCAGTCCAAAATGAGGCTCGCGAGTGTTCCATCCTAGTGCGGATTGAAAGGGCCAAGGAGGACATGTCGAAGCTATGGGGTGGGTGAGTTAGCTAGCAAGATGATGATTCAACTGGAAATCAACTCACTTACAGCGGTGCACGGTGCCACGGCCCAGAGCGCCGCCCTGACACCCATTCTCCAACATCCTCGAACCTCCCCTTGACGTCCAGGCCCTCTCCAGCAAGCCTGTCAAATAGGCTTACACATAACTACTGCATAGAAAAGGCAATGAGCTAACAAGCAAGATCAACAAGGAATACCAACTTACAATGCATAGAGAACGATACCGCCAGCTACACCACCAGCTCCAATCTCGACATCCTTGGCTGAGGTGATGAGAGGGCATTGGCTATCCCAGAGGCGGGCGAATCCATCATGCAATGCAGCTTCTGGGGGAAGAATGCCAATGTTGACACTGCCTGGCAGTGGTGGAGGGGTCGGTAGCACAAGTCAGGAAGTAGCGAAGGTTCTACTTGCGTCGCGAAGCCTGAGAAAAGAAAATCAGACAAAAAGGCAATCAAATGATGCAAAGGGAGCGTACGTTGAAACCGAGGCTGTTCCTGGCTGGGCGGCGTGTCCCATGTCAAGTGAAAGGCCTCAAACTTCATGGGACACGAATCGACACAGCCTGCCAGCAAAAAAGTGCGTGTCCCATGAAAAATAAGTTGCCAGGTTCTTACTGGGACACGCCGCAGTTTACTGCATTATGAAGAACCCTTGGCAGGACTGGCAAGTCAGCGACTATCGTCGGCTGCAAGAAAAATTTGCGTTAGCGAAGTGGGAACCGAGGAAAGGCAATTTTGATATGCACCTCCTCTTCCATCCGGATAATACAATCCATTCCATTCCATTCGATGTCTGCATGCACACTTGGTTTGCGTGGCTTTGGGGCAAGTTGGGCAGCGGCGGCGGTGACAGTGGGCAGAGAGAGGCGCGTCGCGCGGCGGCGGCGGCACTCAGAGGCCCACGTCGTCTCGGGGTCCTCGGCTTACTGGGCTTACTTCACCCCTGGGAGAGTCACACCCATTTGGCCTCGCTTGGCTACCCCAGTGTCCCGGCGCATTCTAAACATTGCTTATGGTTCTGCGCAATTTCCCCCAAATTCAAACTCTGACACTTGCAGTGAAAGATGGACGCAATTCCTGCAGCCTTGGGCGCAACCTTTGGGGATGACTTTATATGAGACAAAATGTTCACAATGTATCATAAATGAATTTGTTCGGTGCCATTTTTCTCTAATTGGAGTGTATCACTTTGAACCAT